>JACXSJ010001026.1:0-128895 GCA_014851325.1 Pentalonia nigronervosa | reverse complement strand
ATGTTAGGTGAAGTGGACATTTTTGAACAAACCAATTGGGATTTTACCAATGAATTTTCAAATATTGTTGGTTTGATTAAAATACAGTTTTCACAAAGGTTTCATGATTTTAAAAAAATTGAAAAATTAATAAAAATTATTAATTATCCCGATTTATTCGATATGCAAGATTTTAATGATTACTATCTTAATTGGATGGGATTAGAAAATTTAGAAATGCAGTTAATCGATTTGCAAACTAATCCAATTTGCACAAATAAATTTGTGAATATGCGAGAGCGTATCGAAGAATTGGAACGTCATCGAATACATAACGAAGAAACAGATTGCGGTGTTGACAACATAATATTAGAAGTATGGAATAATATTCCAGAAAATTTTTCTTCTGTCAAAAAATTAGTAATTTCATTGTTAACAATTTTTTCTTCAACATATGCTTGCGAAAGTCTCTTTTCGGTATTAAATCATACACATTCAAAGGCTAGGAACAGATTAACGGAGGAAGATTCGGCAGCATGTATTGCCTTGCAATCAACATCATATCAACCAGATATAAAAAACCTTTCAACCAAAATGAAGCAAAAGATTTCTAACAAACAATAATAATTTAATATTTTTTTCACATTATTTCCAGTTTTATATAATTTTCTACATTAAAATCAATAATTTTTCATTTATATTTTGTATTTATATTTTGCTGTGTTAATAAAAATAATTATGGCACGGCTGAAAATTTTTTTTTGAATAATGTCATAAATTGGCACGTAGAAAAAATCCTATTTGCCATCCCTGCCATATAGATTCAAATTATGTTCGCATACGGATCCCGATCAAAAACATACCCTCCGATCCCATTCTCAGTATATTTTGAATTATCATAATATATAGCATAATAGCTATACTAATTATTTTTGTTTAAAAAAATTGTATATCTTAAATATATACAGTGTATACTGAAAATTGTTATACATTAATTAACTAATTTTTAATGTCACATGATTGAATATTATTATATTTATTAAATTATATGATGGTTTTAATTTATTATCGAAATCAAATGCAATTTTTCTGACTACTTTTGATAATTTATTGTTACAGTTACTGCAATCAACTAAAGTAAGTGTTCCCAAGAGTGTTATAATATAACCGCTCAATTTATACATAATATGCGTTTTATAAATATTAATTACATTACCAATATTGAAATATTATCATCATAATTTAACAGCAATGTATACCTTTATTAAAACATTTTGTAGATGTTAGAAATGTCATGGAAAAATAGTCGTAAATTAAAAAAAAAAAAAAATTAAAAATAGCATTTCTTATATGTACATTTTTACCAAATAACGTCATTATTTATTTATGAGAAAAAATGTTAATTAATAAAAATTATTATCCAAACAAGTATTATATAAATTAAATCAATAAGTTATAGAATTAATAACTTATTACTAGGTATTTAAAATTTGATAATTAAAGTATTTATTTATTTTTTTTGTTATTCTAATTTATGTTTAACAATTGATTAGATAATTTAATTAATTAAAAGAAATTAAATAAGTATAAGAGGAGCATAAAGTGTTTAATTACAAATATTAATTGTAACAAAAAAAAATTAGTTATTTTTAATTTTAATTTATTGATTAAAAACCCTATTTATACATTTTATACTTTATAGACATACACGAATAATACTAATTGAATAAATTTAATATTACGTGTGTTTGTAAAATATTTTGTTATTGAAAATTTGAAACTCATATGTATCATAAGCTGTAGAATATATGTATACTTTTTTTTTATTCATTAAGTCGTTGCATACAATGTACAAATGCAATGTTTATGTAAAAATATTTATAATAATATGTCGCGGAGAATCATAAATGATTATTTTTATTTCTATGATAATATTAGATACATTGAGCTATTGTACATAGTACATTTTGTTATAATATTGTTCTCGCAAAACACATTAAGCATACTATTACTTTAACTGAGACCTGAGTTATGTCCACATGTTTGCGTTTATTTATTATCTATTATTCGTTTACTCTATAAGTAATTAAATTATCAAAAATTAAATAAATTAAAATGTACTCACCACTCAATCGTATTACATAGGTACACTTAGTTGATGTATATAATGTGCATAAAAAATAATATTGTAAAGTGCTAACAGCGAAACAAAAATATTTAAGATACAAACTGTATCATACAGCTAGTATGTGTCATACAGAACTGTGTAATATTGTTATCGAATGTACTATGCCTCCAAACGTTGTACAACAATAGATGTTTAATAAATCTTTTAAATTTAAAAAGCTGTCGGATGAAAATGTATTTTTTTTGTTTTTTGCATGCATGAATTCTGTTTAAATGTTAAGTACTATTGCATTTATGAGCTGAGTGATCGTATTGTTTGTAACGCAACTTTTTATTTAGAATAAACAGTATTTTACTTTAATCTGGAAAAGTTCATGTATATTATGTATAGAAAATATAGTAAATGTGCCCATCAGACTTATAAAAATAAGTTATCCAAATTATATTATAATTGGTTTTCTTTTTTTTTTTTTTATGAAATTTACATAATACGAGTAATAGTTTTAATAACTTAGTAAATTTATTGTTTAATTACTACAAGTAATAATTGTCTATGCTTGACAATTCAATGGTTAAATGTCAACACCAAATTGTGATTTATATTAAAAATTAATTAAAAAACACGAGGTCGTAAAAATAAAAAATAAAATAATGAAGACAATAACTTAACATCGATTATTAGTTTCACACAATCGCCGTGAATATTACTACACCGATAAAATGATTATGCATTCTTATTAATTTTTACTAAATCGAAAAATTCTAAATGGTAATAACTAAAAATGATGGCAAACAATATTGTTTGTATTACATTGTGTATTACACATTATAATTGATTTCTAAACACAATTGTTAAGGCTAAGCAAGAAAACAGAAATGAAGTACAATTCAAGAAAAACAAAAAGGGTAAAGAAATGTTGGGCTACAGGGAAATATTAGTTTTCTGTTTTGTGTATTGCATTTTACGTCTGAAACATCTAAATGACACCAACAAATATTGTTTTTCATAGACGAGGCAACTTCCGGATTCTATTGACGAAAATTGTCTTTTGTTTCAGGGATAACTTTTTGAAAAGATAAATTATATATTTTATTGATAAACTTGATATTCGGTCTCAAACCATTCAAAACAATAGATTTTTTGAAGTATACAGTGTGCCAGTGTAACTTTAAATTTGGTTACCTACTTTATTGTAACATTGTAAGTACTAATTTTTACAATATTTGTTGGGAATCAAAAACCAACAGATAATTATATTAATATAAGTACCATTGTACATATTTTATAAATCGTTGTTAAAATAAAACGCACAATTAATGTTTACCCAGAATATTATTAATATAATTATAATTAACAAGTATTTTTTTTTTCTTAAATTCTAAAATGTTATTTTAAAAATATGCCTTATAATATGTTTTAAGACTTATTTCGATATAAAATAAATTTGGTTTGGAAAAAGAAATACAGAATATCCATAATTTTTTATGTTACCATTTCAAAATATATCTAGAACTTTTTTTAACTCTTAGAAACAAATAAACTTTTTGGCATTAAGAAAATAAATGCAAAAGTATTTTTTATTGAAGTTGTAAGCAATATGAATATTACTATGACTTAACAACGCTAAAAGAAACCGTCTTCAGTTATTACTATGGCAATCGATTTAAACAACTTGAGAAAAAACGAATGGTATTTGACTCTAATCATTCTGCTAACTACATAAGTACATGTTTTGTAGTGCTGAAATTGAAAAATAAAAAATAATAAATTCAACCACAGGATTTCACTTATTTTTTGTTATACAAATATTATATTTTTGAACACCTACATGTATAGTACATATTTATTTACAATTCTGCAGGTATAGAGAAAATGTTATTTATTTTGTGTTATTTACTGATGGATGAAACAATTAAAAACTACTCAGCAAATACATTTCATTGAAAAAAAAAACATATCTAATGCAATATATTCTTGATTAATTTAAAAAATTTATAATAAAAATTATATTTCAAAAATGTAAAACTTTTGTAAATGAAAAAAAAATGATTTTAAATAAAAAATATATATATATATTATTCATACCTACTTTCATTGTCCATATTTAGGAATCATAGATTTTATATTAAATGACATATTACTAGAAAACAGAAAAATTACAAATGAAGACTGTATGTTTCTTATAAAATAATGATTCTAAAAAGAAATAATCACTACTCTCCATCCTTTCATACAATTATATATTACAATATAAAAGCACTAATGCGTTATACTGAAATATAATATTAAAATAATAATATATGTAATTGACATGTTTTTTACAAAAGAAAAATTATTCCTATTTCTGTACGTTTTGTTTATATACGTATCACTTCTACCGATTTTGGATGGAAATAGTTTTGGGGTGGAATACATTGACTGATATTTCGACAGTCTCTAAACGTGCTATAAACCCAAATCCGAGCACTATGACGAAGGTAATATGTAATAAAATAATACGAGATTCGTAATATTAAATATTAAATTATTCACCGAGCACAATAAGTCCCAGTTGTCAGCCCCATTACATCTGTTTTTACCATATATGTATTGTCAAACAAATGGGTTTTCTCAAAATGTTGGTGTATTCAAATCGAAATTCGAACAATTACTTTATTAAGATTTTAGAGTTTGTAGAAAATATCTGAATTTAACGATTACTTCAATTATTACTATAGTATACTAATCATAACTAATATTATATTTACGTACCAAATATTACATTTATTTTATATAAATTCTTCGAGGAAATTTATCTGAACGAGTTTGTCCGATGTGCACAGAAATTACTCGTTCGAATTTCGATGTAATATAGACATTAAAACGATGAAAAAAAAAAAAAAATCATTTTTTCAATACATAAGTGTGCGGCGATAAGAGGCGGTTGTCGGGGAAAAAAAAAAAAAAAAAAGTCTACGTTTTCTTAAACGTCGCGGCGGCGTAACCATTACCGACAGACGGTCACGGGGTACGCGCTAGGTATAGGCATACGATAATTCCAAAAATCAAAAACTCGAACGACTGCGTTAAATCGGAGCGGGCGCCTACGCGACGGACTCTGGGCAAAAGAAAATCTCCCATACCGACCGCTCTTTACAATAATATATTATATTGTTATTACTGTCACACGTGCCCGTCGTCCGGAATGACGGGCGGCGCGGCGATGGGGCTGCACCGGTGGTGCACACAAGTACGCTCAGTGCGCCGCCGACAACAACGTGCACGGATGGGCGGTGCAGGGGACCGGCGCAACGCCGACGACGGGTGTCGTGCCGCCGCCTGCCCGCCCGCGCGTTTCGAACAACAGTGTGCTGCCGAATGGTTCATGTGCGGTCGTGTACGTCCGCTGGTCTCGGTCCGATCCGCTGTCGCGATTGCCGCATGGTCACTCGTATCGTCATCGACACCGCAGCCGTAGAGGTAACGTATACGATATGCTCAATATCATATTAATAATATCTTGTCCGCGCGTAATATTCCGACGGCGTCGTTGCACTATGGCCGATGCGGTTTTGTGCAGCGTTGTCGAAACGACGCCGTGACACATGACGAATTCGTTTGAACGATATAGTGCGCGAGACGGCGAAGGGGTCGGTTATTTTATTAACCTCGGCAGGAGCGAATCGAGGATTTTTTGATTTTTTTTTTTTTTTTTTTTGGTCGACCGGGGGGTATGTGTAAAAGAATATCGAGTGATCGTTAAAAATAACGATTTCGTTTTTTTTTTTTTTTAATTTCACTCTTATCTGTACACGTGTCGATTTTTTTTTCTGATATATGGTTGAGCAATAATAGATTTGTATATATTACATTATCTAGTAGATTAAAAATGTTAGTGTTGTTATATAGTAGTTAGGACGTACCTATATTATAGAGTCGGTTTATAAAGCTCTATTTTTTCTCATTGAAAATATATTTGGACATAGAATATGTTTAAGCATTGTATGGTAAGTATATATGGTATAAGTACATATATATTTTAACGTCGAGAACGAGCTTGAGAGTATAACACTGTTCAGTTGAGTACTTCAACTTATATTTTAGGGAAGTGGTGTGAATTTAGTAATTAATTGGATCTCAATTGACGAAAAAATGTAATTTCAATGCCATTTCCAAAAAATTGAGGACGGAGTTACCCCTCTTAGTTAGCTATTTACCACTTACCCTGATGCCACACGTGCCCTAAGATCTGATAAATATGATGAATTAAATATAGTTTTTACTAAAACCGTTGTTGATCGAAGCACTAATATGGCTTCTCAGATATCTCCACGGTGCCGTGGTGTAATATGTATGGTAATTTATATACCGGTGTTATAATATATGTATTTTATGTTATATTGACACACGGAGCCTCGAAATATACCTACTAGTATACCCCATTATGAGAACTAAAACGATGCCTTTCACTCTCGCCACCAATCCATACCTATTCACTATTCACATCTTCCAAACCAGCTCTTCCCATCGCGATCACGTAAATCGTATTAACATTTTCACAAAAACAAAATCTTTCTTTATCATGATCTAACATTCCAAACGTTTACTAAATTAACCATTAAGTTTTTTATGTGTGTCGAAAATGATCTCGTAAAAATCATAAAAACGCGTGCCTCTCATCTAAGTGTATACTGTACTCAAAAGTCAAAAATTCTAAATACTAAATATCTTCCCCGACCTTCAGCATTCTAATATCTAGCTATCGAAAGTACACCATAACTCATAAGACAATGTATATTACTAGTAAATCGAAATAGTTTGGTTCGTTTTGGTAACGAAATCGTGGTTCGAGGATTATTAACTATCTTTCAGTATTCTATTATAATATCTAAAACATCGACTCTTATAATATGTCACCTGCTTGGATGTGTATACTCTGTGATTCCCTCGGTGACTTTTCACATTCAGGAAACATTAATAATTTGTTAAATCCTTTGATCATAGTGTTATATGTATTATTATCACCCCTATTTATTGTATTTCACCGAAAGTTGTTAGAATAGGTTAATATATAAATACCTACAATCTATAATAATTAATAAATGTGGGATTATATTTATATAATAAATAATAATAATATATATATATTATTATTTTATAATTATTATTATATAATAATTTTATATAATAATCACTGGATAAGATTTGATGATTTCACCGCAAATTCCCAAAACAAAGAAAATATTTGATATTATATTATGTTATAATAATAAACAGTGATCAAATTAACTGCAAAATCTGTCTCATTACTGCCTTCACATTAATTTTATCATGTAATGTGTTTTTCGCATACTATGTAGTCACGGTAATTTCGTAAATGCAATGGTTGTGAAAAAGCGTCAAGTTTAAGTCTTATGTTTTGAATTTTGGTTGAATATCGTGTTCGATATAATATCAAGTTTTAAATCTGTTCCGCCTCCATGTGTACCTGGTTTAGATTATTCTTAATCCGTTTTTATTTGTCGATTCATAGTAGGGCAGACTATGACTTTATAAACATCTCTATAGATTACGGTTTTATGATTTGATCAATTTCTATATTTACCCGTGGACTATATCGATAGTTTTTAATCGTACACCTGTGGAATTTCTAAAAGCAGAAAAAATAATGCGTTTCATTAAAAAATCGCAACGTAAAAAAAATAATTCCGCGCATTTTAAATATTTAAAACGTTGCATTTTGCATATTGTATATTATGTATGCGTAAATAACCAGAACGTGATATTACCAATATGGGTATAAGAAACATCTGCGCACGTCGAACAATGAATTTATAACTATATCACAATAGTAACAACTAAAATTCAAAAATGTCAGTAATATTTTTATATTTTCAATTATATAATATTTGTCTTGCGTCAAGTATTATACATTTTCTAAAAAAAAAAAAATGATATCTTTTGATCTTCATATAAACATAGAAATATACATCTGTTATTTTGTAATTTTTATTAATTTCTGTTAAATCTAAAAAATATTGTTTAATTGAATAATACAACACAAGTAAAAGTAACGTAAGCATTTGAATATGAAATCAATCTCCAATCATATACAACTTTGAATAGTTATTTAAAAAATACATTTTTAAAAACGCAGCACAATAATAAACTGTAATATTATGTAATTTAATACTTTAATGATGTTTGATTTCCAATTACATAAATGTATAAGTTTTAAAATTGCTCAAAACGTAATGTTCTTTAGTTAAAAACTGAATAAATAATATTTATTTTTTTAATTTATACTTATATCATTTTTAAAGAAAATGAATTATATATTTAAAAAATATTATGGATAATTTATAATTTAAAATATTTCAAAAACAATTTCTGCTGTAGTTAGATTTGAATTATTCCACGGTAGAAAAACAAGTTTTTTTTTTAAAACCATAGTTTAGAAGTATTTGTCTTTTGAATAAATTATAAGCTTTTTTCGTAAAATAAAAATGTTAACTCGTGTCTAATGATTTTCGGAAAAAAGTGTTTTATATTTGAGTGGATTAAATAAATCTAGTACAGAAATATCTGTTTTTAATATAAAATAATCTGCACTATAGTTGCAAATAGTGAAAATAGAGGTATGTTCAAGTAGAAAATGCTAGTAGATAATATGAAATTGTTTAAATAAGTAAAAGTATATCACAGAAAAAATGACAAATAAACTTTTACGTGCCATGCGATAACGCCAAGAGTCCGACAACTGTCGTCTATGATTACGAATAAGAGTGGTTTATAATAAAATATGTCTGATATATTTAATGTAATAATATAATGCAATGCAAAATATTCTTGTAAAATGTCTTAATGAATTTCTTAACCAATAAAATAGATAATAAAGAGTTTCACGCCACATAATATAGAACATAGAAAAAATATTATTCAGTTTAGTTGTCGTTAATTATAATATGATTAAATAAAATTAACATATATTTAAAATCGTTTCAACACACTTGACCTTGAAAAAGAAATAATACAACCGAAACTACAGTTTATTAGGGCTATAGTTTAACCACATTATTTATTTAAATTAAATTTAACAAAATCAATGATGGAAGAGAGAGAGAGAGAGAGAAAAAGAGAGAGTGAGAGAGAATTAGGGGTACATATGGTAGTTGTTAAGTGTGCAAGATATGAGCTGTTGTATAAATGGCTTGTACGTATATGGTAGTTTTCATCAAATCTCAAATAGCTAGTCTGCGCTATTTATTTTAATATGCTATTCATAAGTCTTCGTCGAATGCGTTTCCTTACAAATAAACGAGTGGAGTTTCATTATTAACATTTTCTGAGATATTATGTTAATATGTTAAATAAATGTTTTAATAGTTCTCAGCGATTGTTCACGGGGGGTATAAAATCGGATTTCTCAATAATAATTATATCTGATGTGTGCATTTGAGTAGATATAAGTACTCGTGCACAACGATTTAAATCAAAAAATAAATTTCTATTACAGAGACACACTCGCAGGCATTCGATACGGAGTAGGTTTATAGTTTAAATTGTAATGTGCGTTTAACCACTTGACAAGTAATTCAATATTCATAAGTAAATTCATCGAAAATGCCGAAACGCATACTATATAATAGTTGCACGTTGATATGTAAAATTGAATTATTTTTAAACACAATACAATATTATACGCAAATCATAATAAAGTCAATACATTTTATAAGTACCAGATATTGTATCCCTGTACGAAAAAACAGCAATAATACAAATCAGTAGTTTCCAACATTTTAAATTCGTCCATCCTTAAATCCAATTATTGCTCGTCAATCAACAATAAAGTTCTACCAAGTTAACGGGTATCAATGCTATAGGTAGTAAAAACGACATATTATCATAATTTAATATATTATACTAATAAGTGATAATTGAGTTATTACTTATTAGTATAGTAATATGTCATAATATATTGCCATACGTTGAGTTGTGGGCCAATAACACAAAATACGAAAAGGTAAACACTTTTCAGTCAGTCGTGGTGAAAAAATTTGAATCATAAACTATCTATACAATATATATATATATATATATATATATTTATTATTATTTTTTTCGGACGTTTCCTACCTATACAAAAAAATAAAAAAAAATTTTTTTTCGCGGATAATAAAATAACATTTAAACAACAATTGTTTCAATAACATAATCCGAACGATTGCATTAAACGCCCTTTATAAATCTATAATAATGATTAATTATAATACAATTATTATTACAATTTAATGCTTAGATGAAGTCGTTTGGGCTTAAAAGACAATATTATAGATATTTCTTCATAATATTATAATATTATTAATAATACAATTAATAGTTAATTGGTGCTAATCTCTGTCATGAGAGTTACTTGCCGCATACACAGTGTTATACCACACACGTATTGCAGTTTGAAATTTTAAACTTGTTAGCCTTCGCGGTCGAATACATTAGGTGTGCTACATAAAAGTGGTAGCGATTTTAAAATGTTGATTTGATTGCTTTCAATTAATTTAAAAGCTCGATACCAGCTGTTTTAGACGGCAGTCAATCGTTATTATTTCTCCGCACGAGTTTAATCGGTTTACTCTACGTATTATATGATATTATAAAAAGTTTAATGAGCAATAATTTTTTTTCCTTCTCGCAATGTATAAGTGATACATGTTTTCTTCATAAAATGTTTATTTTATTTTTACGTGTAATGCAGTGCCTGGGTACGAACAATTTAATAAAAAAATTGGATTACTTTTATACGCTGCTATCTTGTGTAATTTTATTTTTTAAGTGTAAGCATTGTATAGCGTAGAACACGATGATTACGTTTTTTAAATTAACTTTCCATTTAATATATTTAAACGAAATGTTTTTTGTTAAATGTTGTGTTAATTAATTAAATATTTATCAAATTAATTTTAACATACTTATCATATTAAAATATAATTATACGTGTTTTTTAAATTATCATTATAACTTTTCTATTATTTACAGCTTAGTAACATTAAAGATAATATTATTTAAGTAAATATAAGATGGTTATTTTAAAATATATTCAGGACTCAGAGTTCAAAATTAATTATTTACTTTGGAAAAATTGTTAAGACTAATTTATAATCTGTCAAAAATAGAGTTTTTAGGATGCTTTATTTTTTCTAACAAAATAGAGACTCAAAATGTCATAAATCTGTTATAAATGTTTTGTTTAAAACTGTTTGAAGTTTTAATTAAGTAGTATTATTTTAATAGATACAAGCCAATCAGTTTAATATTGTGACTAATAAATAATAATTAATATCTCAAATACGAAATAATTTTTTATGAAACCATCGTAGATAATTTTATTTGTATACATCCAATTAATCAATAATTAATTATAAACAATAGATGCTTTCTGTTTTATTTTATTTAAGAACCAATAATCTTAAATTAATTATTATATTTATTATAATACTATTAAGGCCACACCCGCAAGTATTGTCTTAGTCTCACAAACATGCAAAAATTTTAAAATCCTTATAACTCTTTTTAAGATTTAAATATGATTTAAAGCTTACGATTTCAAGGAGTTTGTATTTTAATAATCCCATGAAGT
The DNA here is from genome assembly GCA_014851325.1 of Pentalonia nigronervosa. Taxonomy (NCBI): domain Eukaryota; kingdom Metazoa; phylum Arthropoda; class Insecta; order Hemiptera; family Aphididae; genus Pentalonia; species Pentalonia nigronervosa. The sequence continues at coordinate 117,175 of JACXSJ010001026.1, read as the reverse complement.
TTTATCTGACTTATCTCTCAAAAATCCTCGAAATAGTCTTCAAATAGGTATAAAATTTAAGGAATTTAAATATTTAATTAATTAACAAACGGATATAACTGAAAATTATATTTAAAATATTATTGATATACAATAATAATAGTCTATTATATAAGTAATAATAATAATTGATATTGGTTCTTAAAATGTTGTTCTCCTGACATTTTTGTTGGTAGTTTTAAAAAGTTTGATACAAAATCGTCTTGAATTTAAAGTTTATTACGATTCATATAAGTAACTTTTTAAATAGATTTATAAAAAAAACACATTTATAAGACTAATCCGTCAATATTACTCACCCAAAAAAGGACTTAACAAGAACCACGCCGGTTTCTAGTTAAATTATATTATAACTTGCTGATTTTAAATTTGAAAAATGGTCAATTTATATATTTAAAAAGAGTATAGCCTAAAATATTTTAGGCTGTTGCTGCACGTTGGTTCTCGTTAAACGTGCGACATTTATTTTATTGTTACTTCGCCGCACGGGGTAAACTATATAGGTGTATTAATTATTAGGTAAAGGTGCAAGTAAGATGAATCACTGTTCATGTAGAATTTATATTAATTGTAGTAATTTTCCGTTAACCGAGTATTACAATTTAATTTGGAATAATTATTATCGTTAGCCCATTTCCATCAGCACGTGCGCATGTGTTACGTCCGCCCACCACCACCCGCGTTTCGTTGGCCCGGAACGATATATTCACCAGACACATAAATCATGCAAATTACACCGCCAAGCTCGGGCGCTGCGCAGTTCAAATAGCGATTAACCAAAATGACACACATATAATATCATTTACGAAATAATATTATAATAATAAATGTCCGATATACATCTTGTTATATAATATCACCGATTGCGGGGAGGACAATATTGTTTTCGTTTAATTAAAACAGTCGTTGGTATACTAACGAAAAAAAAAAAATCATTTGTACTTTATTCTCATCGTAATGTTCGGCAGATAACCATAAAAGAGACATTTGAGCATTGGATGTTTTTCGAAAAATTGAATTTTTCTTTTCTCTTCTATGCTTGCTCCCATTCTTTGTTATTCCTGATCAACGATTATGACTTAAAAACTTGCAATAATTATCATTATTAATAACTCGATAAAAATAAATAAAAGTAGCATAAATGTATACACATATTATTATTGTTGCAGTGTATAGTACGTATAGTATGTATGTATGTATAGTATATATAGTTGATAGTACGCGCGCCTTATATTGTCGAGAGAAGGATTTTATGGGAAGTGATTATGTTAAATCTTAGTTCTTTAAGAAATTATCTCGTAACATCCCATTCTTAATTTAAAATTGTTTAGACCCTAGTGAAAATCGTAATTATTATAGGTATTAGGTATGCGTATGAAAATAATCTATCGTAATGTAAGAACAACCAGGTATAAGATTTTGTGCATATGCTATCGATATACGACAGTATCTCTATTATATATTTATATAGAGTGAATGAAAGAGAAAGAGTGGAGAAGAGAGAAAGAGAGAGAAAAGGGATGGTGGGAACGAGTGAGTGGAATTTGAAACATAGAGATTTGTATTAGTAATAGCTTTGGTAAACATTTCAAGTTTGATTTGAATTGTGATAACCTACCTAATGGCTAATGCACTCACATGCACATGCATCATGTAGGCACAATATGATAGTTGATAAGTGATTTAATTGTTACAACATATAAGCTAATTTAGGTAACCTAATGCCAATTATTCCGTTGACTGTTGCAATGTCAATTAGTGATATTGATGTACCACATTAACTGCTTCCGAAATTACTCAAAGACAATTATTTTGATGAAAAAGAATTCTATTTATTAAATAATATGTGGTATACGTCATGAAAAAAGTCGATTATAGGTGTGATTCAAAAGTTAACTCTGAAAATGAATAAGAGGTAATATTATAATAAAGTTAATAGTAACATGGATATATTAAATGCATTTATCAAGTAAATTGGTTTAATAAATATTATTTATGTATTCGTGTATTAATAAAATGTTTAACCACGAGGTGTATAATTATGATATATTGTATTCATACTTAATTTAATAATTATTGTTATACTATAATATACTATAGTTACTATACCTAATAAATAAATATTTATTTTTGTAATTTTATCAATGCATATTTAGATTTTATGAGTTTTGTATTTTGAAGAATACTTAAAAAAAATACAATTTATTTTAATTTTTAGTTTCATCGTTTCTAACATAAAATTACTTTAAAATGTATATAATATATTGAGACTTTTAAATTAAAAAAGAACTATTTAAAAAAAATGTCATCTAAATATAATAATAATTATTATTATTTTTAATAAAAACTTTATTAAAAGTTTTCAAAAACTCACATAAGGTTCTCAATAATTAATTTGGAATATAGCCATAAAATATTGTTCGAATTTACAAATGTTTGGCCATAGTGATTCATTAGTTTTTAGATAATAATTAACATACTACCTACCTTTATATTTTTTCAATAAATCAATGTCTATGATATAAAAAAATATTTTTAATTACATTGCTTTTTAATAAAAAAAATTAAATGCATGTAAATAGCTTAAAATTAGTCATAATATTTAGAATATTTTATTGTGTACAGAAAATAATAATTTAAGTAAAAGTTTAATGCTTAAAGTTTCTACAATCAATATTTTTTTAATTGCAACAAAATATTACATAAATTGTTTTAGGATAAATCGTTATTTTACGTGTGAATATTTAATTTCCTCAAAATTTGAATTTAAAACGTTTATAATAAAATTAATGAGACTTTATGCTGAACTTTTTTAAATTCTAATAAGTAGGTACATTTTATGAAGAATCTTTTTATTAAATTGTCAACTTTTTTCACTAAACATATTATATTTTATCAACATTTATAAGTAACAATTAAAGTCAACAATTACAAATGTCTTTAAGTTGCTGAAAAATAACCATAATATTTGAAAATTGTTTTAGTTTTATATTATAATAGAATCTTTTTTTTTTAATGTTCATTGAAACAATTTCAAGGTCATCGTCAAAGCTTATCATAAGTGGGTAGTAAGATCATGTGATCTATTTATCCATGTATAAATCACTATATGCATGATACTACCCCCCTTCTCCAAGAGGAGACATGTGCGGTCTTCACTCCCAGTAGAGTGGAACCTAGTTAGACACCGGATGACGCAATCGGACGACAGCACGAGAAAATGGTGATTATGTAGAATCACACAAATATTTTGCACTTTGTTATGAATCGAACCGATGACTGTGTGATTCATAGTCAACTGCGTGACTACTGCGCCATTCCGGTCCTCAAATATAATAATAGTTGTGTTTTGCAGACTGCGGCACAATATAAATTCGTGAATATTATAATATTTTATGATATAACTGCAAATGACTATAATAATAATTAATAACCGCTGACTATATGCCTATAACTGTATTATATCTCTGATTTTACAATAACTGTGTGCTAATCGATAGAAATCATTTTTTAAGTCTTGAAACCAAACTCGTATAATAATTATTTTACAATTGATATTTTCGTGTCGGAGTACTTAATTAGTTAATACAAGCGACTATATTGTTATTTTACAACCACATGAACAAAATATAATACGTTTATTGCATATGATATAATGGTATACCAGAATAGGTATTATTATACCATTATGCCATATTATGTCATATTATCATATAATCTTGCATACACGTGGTTCGTACACAGATAATAACCTACGGTATTTCCATTATAATATGTAGATATCAACGTGGGCTATACGTTGACCAACTCATGGAATACTAGATTCATATTTTCACGTATGTCTTCATAATAATATTATCTACTTAGTGTCTAGAATGTCGTTGACAGAACACGCGATAATAATTCAACATCGTAGCACAGGCAGATGAAACACATAATACCGGCTCAGTCGTTGCGTCATCAACCATTTGAGTTGTCTGTCCCCGAGATTGTCTGACGCATTATTCTCCGATCGTCAGCCACTGACTTTATAGTCTTCTGGACGTTTTGGTAAATCCCGAGCAGATGGACGATCTTCCACCCTGGGTGGAGGCGACGGCGACGGTTTGGCCAAAAAACAGTTGGAAAACCCTTACGAACAGACGTCAAACGCGAAGTCGACCCTCTGAAAACTTATAATATACCGTTTTTTACGAATCTCCGCCGCAGGATTTGACAGTCTAATAATTCGCCTTGCGTGCCGATCGGAAAATTGATATTGTATGAAACGTCTAACAACGACACTTCATGTTTCCGCGTCCTATGTCAACGGTCACGAGCGGTAATTGTGTTAATATTGGAGGGCCCTATGAGAAACCGTGAGAAGCCGTCCGCGGAGAAACAGCCCCCTCACAAAGTTTGATGTTAATCCGCATTATTGTTGGACACTAATCGCACGACTCAAGTATGGACTCGAGTCCCCGCGATATCACTCGACCGGTCGTGACAATATTGGCAACGTTGCGCGTTGCAGTACTTGCCCCGCGGTATGACGCGTCTGCGGCCATCATAGACGTAGACTTATAGACATAGACAGGATATTTGCCCCGAGGATCGGGCGTTGTCGAGCCAAATGGATTAAGAAAGACAGCTTGAGTTTTATCATATGAGTAGAGGATAAAAGGGAAGCGCTGTTCCGAGGACAGCCAATTCATAGCGACCGTTCAATGTTATAATTTTCTAAATGACAAGCCCGAAACAGGTTTTACCTAGTCGCACATGTTATCATATTACTTAATTATATTCCATGTATTTTTATAAGTCTATGATCATAGACATCTTTATATCCATAGATCGGTCCTATGAATTAAAATCGGATCGTGCATGATATAGAGGGTGCTGGTGGTAGTATAATAACAATAACAATATACGATAAAATATATATTACCACGAGCGTGCATCGGTCACTCGTCGTCACTCAATCACGAATTTGTTTCGTCTCACGACGTGAGTCGGTCTATTGGGGAAATAACCGTAATAAAGGAAAGGTGTGTTTAAAATAATAATATATTATAATATACACGTTGAAAATTGTGATTATGCGATCGCTCGTTGTGTCTATGTCCGTGGTGTCGGTGGTGTCGATGCTCGAGGCATGTCGATGCCTTCATTACTGTAATATTGAAATCAAGTACACGATTTGGATACTAATCGACACCTTTGACACAGTGTGCTCACCTCCACCGGATCAGCCGTCGCGGTGTTTCGCACACGCATCCTGTGCTCACCCGACGAATACTTTGCCGTCGTGTGTGCGAATTCGTCGCCGATTATCGTGCGGTCTCCTATCTGATGTTCAACAAGTCGTATTCTCGTCCACGCCGACCTGTGAAATTCTTTACTTTCGAGTCTGAAATACGAGTTCTTGGATTAACACAATAGGTCAGAGTGTTAGTTTCTCTGTTAGTCCAATCAGTTATTACTATAGTTATTACATACTATGTTTTACGTATTAAACGTTATTGTTATAACGTATTTTTACCCACCACGCTTACCCTGTAAGGTATTAAGGTCATCCATTTGTACGATTTAATCTAAATAATATAGTCCACTATAATTGTTAATCAATATATTGTTTCCTCTCGTTTTTTTGCTGCATCGTCCCGCGATAGCCTTTTGTCCAAATGCCTATTTCCCGCCTCAATGCTGCTGATAACCTTTCGCCAACCCACAAGTGAAAATTCTTCTCCCTCATCACATCGAAACGAGTTCGGTCGACTTTTCACGACTTCCATTAATACTGATCTCGCGCAATGACGTATTAAATGAGCGTTTTATTTTGGCAGCCGGTCACCGCGATACCGTCACGAAGTTGTGACGCTGAACAGTCCCACGATTTGTTAACCATAATAAATAATGTTATGGTGTGAATTGGTAAAAATAAACATGTCAATAAATCGTGTCTGATGATTGTCCTTGGCGTGCCTTCCATGCAGGACTATTTATTTTCGCCATCCCGTATATAATCGACAGGGACTTTTAAAGCGGTATAATTTGTATTTTTAGTAAAATAAGTTGTTCTTAAATAATTAAAATATAATGCTTTTGAAGTACAATTTATTTATATATACAAATATAGTGAATTTAACATCTCAAATGTTGAATTTTATCATACGAGTACCATTATTTATTCACCAATAACAATAAATTATCAATTCTGAAATATAAAAAAAAAATAAATACCAAATTTTATATAAATGTATACAGTTTATATCATGAATAATTATTATTCTAAGAGTTTAATTATATCATTTAAGTGTAAAAACAGAATTAAACACCATTGAGTAGGTCAATTTAGAGGACGAGTTCAATTTAAATACAGTGATAAAATATCACTGTATACAAAAAATTATTTTGAGCAGAAACAATGTGTCAGTCATTTATTCTAAGCATATTTTATAGTATAAATACAATTATTATTAATATGGTACAATAGTTTACATTAGGTTTTTTTTGGAGGGAGTTGAGTTAATAATAATTTTTCCAAAAATTACATACTTCTGTATTACTAGAATTGAGGGGAATTTAGGAAAAATAAATTTTCAAAAATGAAAAAAAAACGGGGAGGAGGATAGTATGCGCTACATATATAATAGATTCAAATAATTTTAGCCCGAAATATCGCATAATATATAATATCACAATTATACCTATATTATTATTATTATCAAATTATAATTTAATACTGACGTGAATACGATAGAATAAATAAATTCGTAGTATAAATAGCATACAATGAGTATAAATATTTTCATTGTGCAATTCGTTATAGTGAAATGCCATTCTTGCAGCTTGTTCAATTAATATTTTTTGAATTACAATAAAATAACTAAAATGGTTTTGAGGGGAAATCGTAAATATTTATTTGAATAGGTGGATTTAATAGGAATTCAATTACATAAAAATTTTAATTTTTAACGCTTATAATAATTGTTTACGATTTATTTTTGACATTTTTAAACTGCTGTTATGACAATATATGATGAGTTTAATATTAAAAATTTAAACGTTTTAACTGAGAAACGAAATTTTTCGCATTAAAAATGATAAAAAAAAAAAATTAAAATTAAAAATTAAATTTTCTTATTTAAAAATAAGCATTCATTTTGAAATTTAATTCATGTCTGGAAATGCTATAATAAATATTTTGTAAATATTTATACTAACAGTTACACCTTTTTGAATTAGGTTCACAAAAAAAGGTTGTGATATCATTCAAATATTCCCATCTTCCTGTAATCATTTGTTAATTTTTGCCGATCATTATAGGAAAAGTATTAAAATTTTGTAAATTTTGATGTCCCAAAGCACCAATTAGATCAAATTCGATACCAGAAATCATCCTCAACGTTGAAAACTGTGTAGTACAATTCCCTGTTACAAAATGTGACTACAGGTACAAAGAAAAATAAAAAAATATGCCCATACGTTCTTTACTTCTCTCTAAAATGTACACATAGATTTATTACAGTTTCTCGTGTAGTAGGTACTCGTAATAAAGGTAAAAAAAATTTAAAAAAATAGTCATTATTGCTTATTCATGTGAATAATAATTATAATTTACCTATCGTATTATGAGATATTTACCGCGATGATAACATTATCTAAGTTATAATTACATAATATTATAATCTATAAATTGTAAGGTGTAGACACTTGTAAATTAGTATGGTATTTTTGAATTAAAAATAACCATCCATTATTTTTTCTAATTAATTTATTCTTATTACCATATACTTAATTTCAAGTGAATAAGTGATAGATTATAATGTCTAATTCGATCCTTTTATTATTTTTCTCCGACGGCATTATTATATAGTCATCACCAGCTTCAAGACAATTAACTGAATTATAACAATTTAACAGTTTATAATTATTGTGTATTACATATTTATTTACTTAAAACGCGGTCGATCACAAAACTGTAAATACTGTATTAATAAATTACTAATTTTGGTAATATTTATCATTATTTAGGCACACGCGGCTATGACGATAACCTTAAAATAAAATCGTAATAACTTTTAAGTATAGCACGCATAACAATAACAAAATAACTTTTATTTTTTTGAAACTTATGCAATTATATTTTGTAATTTATTTATTTTTATCATTCTCTCGTGAACTTCACACTGACGTCGTTTCTTTGTCTAATAGCACGATTTTCCATTGGGTGGATTATAAATATTCATTATAGGTTAGAGTGTGTACGCTGCCTAGGCAAAAATTAGCGCCAAGATAAAATGGTTTACATCGCCTAAATCCTTCAAATGTCCAATATCCTTAGATCCTTATTTATATCATGCGAGTGCATTTTTCAGTGTTGCATTACTGCAGCTAGATAATCCTATATCTTTAAAACGATAACGTAAAATGTATACGAATTATTATGAAATATGAACACGAAACGTATACATAGGACTGTGTACACGAATTCTGTACGTTATAATATTATTTTAAATTATTGCAAAGTGAATACGTCTTATAATATGTGTGCATAATAAAATTAGAACATTTTTCATGCAGATTTAATCGTCAAAATCGCAGAGATGTTTTGTCCGTTCAGCTCCGGTGCTCCGCCAAGAGCAAACGCAACGCAGACCGAACAACAACGGCCTTTGAATCTGAAGCATCTTAGCGAAGCTGTCAGAACTCTTACTTCGCCACCGGTGAGTACAACACTGACGATTGTGTAATTATATATATTTTTTTTGTACAATATATTTTACGTGAGATATGTTTTGTGTAGACTGATTATATGGGTATTTACATATAGTAAATACACATGCGTAAACGAAGGATAAAAAAACGGTTTATCCGTTATGTACTTAACTGTGACTGTTGCTCAGAGTGTACTTGAATAATATATTATTGCTTATTCGTATTCTTCGTTCGTCATATTGTTATCATTATAATACCGTCGTGGATTCCGGTCTGCATCGAAATGAAAAAAAAAGTTTGCAACAGTTCATTGTAATAATATAATATTGTATTATTGATATTTAAATATAAACTTCGTAGCAGACGGAAATATTTATCACTGGTTTTGAAATATTGAGTGAATAATATTCTCGGTAGTAAAATGCAACACATACGGTCCGCAGGTGATGAGAGACGATTCATTATAGGTACATTTTGCTTGATATTCAATTTATCGTTTTGAAAAAAAACTGAAATTCAATATAGCCACCGCATATTTCATACCTACTTTGTAAAAATAATAAATTAATAAATAAAGTAACTTAATAAGATTGAAATAAAATAAAAAAATTACTATTTATATTGTATACGTAAATAATATGTGAAATATATATTGCTGATCACTATATTATATAGGAGAGAGAAGAGCGAAAAAAAAGAAGACGAATATATTTGATCCAAATATTTAAAATAATTGTTTGTTACATTTACCGAAATATAAAAATCATTCATGTATTTTATATCATTTGACCATATTTATTACGATTTACACATTTACATGCGTGGGCTTAGAACCTAAAGGTGATATCTCGAAATATCAAATTGTCCAGGAGAGCAATTTTATCTTGAACTTTAAAAGTTCAAATTATTATTATATATTTCATCGTAATAAACGGCATTTAACGATTGTGATATTTAAAATTAACAAAGTTTTGCGTTTAATGTAATCATTTTTATTTGTCTCAACAAAACTCAACGTAAAAAAAACTGTTAATTTCGTTCAGAATTGTTTTATTCTGAATTAAAAGGGTGTTATATTTGTGAAACAAAATTGAAAATCCGGTTAAACAAAGGTTAATAAATATGACGGTAATTAAAATAATGCAATAGTTATAAATGTTAGCTATATATTGCACTATCATATTATAATTGTACGGTTGTCTCGATGAATACGATATTGCACTTACTGAGGTTATCACATAATAATTATATCATTTAAATAGAACATATAATATTGATTTCAACACTACAATAAAAAACCGAAAGTTTAATATATACTATTAAGTGGATTTGGATCAATATTAAATAACATATTTGTAAATTTTGTTGATTTAGGGCCTTTTATTTTTTAGATCATTTTTCAAATAACGCGTCTGAATAGTTATTTATGAGCTTGTATTTAATGAAGCTAATAATATAGCTGCTTGAATTCCAGTTAAAATATACCGCTCTCAACTTTGCAAGTTTTTGTTGTATCCATATAGGGTTGCGGTTATTGTTGAAAGTTTTGATCTGTCTACACGTCCCGGAAGGCGTATTCATTAACGGTTTTAAATTGAATGCGCGGCGGGTGCCTCATCATGTTTGCACGTAGGAATATTACGTTATATTGTTTATACAATGTCACTAAAATCATTCTCTGCTGAAAATAAAACCACGACGACACTGTGCCACGCTATTATTTAGGTAATAATAATAATAATGATGATGATAATATATTGTTGGATGTACGCCCTTATACGCGTTCGCCGCGGGTTAATCGTCGAAGAAAACGGTTTACAATTATTATTAATTCTCGGCACCTCAAATGACGTTATAGAATATTATTATATTTTGCGCCCGACTGCCGAGACGACGGCGACGGCGACGGTTCCTTATATAATAATATGACGTGTCAATTTCCAAAGATCCTATTGGTGCCGCACACTGTTTACTCGTTTGTTTTAGGTACGTATATTATAATAAATACTGGTATCATAATAGATAATAATAAAGCGTTTACAAATTTTCAATGACGTCACGTGAACGAAATTAGGGAGTAAAGAGTTTGCACCGCCATTTAAATATCTCTACACACAGTCTTGTAACATCGCACGTCGACGGGTGGCGGCGGAAACTGTGAGTATAATATTATTTTAATATACCGAGTAACATTGTTACAACGATGAAGCCGCACAATACACATGTTGGAAGTTGTTTCCGCGGCTGTAATATTATATAATATTTACCGTTGAAAATGAGAAAAAAATATTAAAAAGCATTTACCGTCGGCTATGTGGAAAAGTATAATGATATAATATTATGCACTACGGGTAACCAATAATATTGTACGGCAACGGGTGAATTTCCACCCACACTGCGACGTCCACCTTGCGGTTTAATAATGATATGTAAAATACTTATTATTTTATATTGCGTGGGCTCACAAACAAAAGGAGCTATTTTAAAATATAAATTTGTCCAGGAGAGCAATTTTAAAATATTTTAAATTTCAAATCGTACTATCTTTTTCGTAATGGATGATGTTTAATGATTGTGGCATCTAAAAATTAATAGAGTTGTTTTGCGTAAGTGCGATAATTTTTGCAATTTGTTTTAAGTAAAACTTGAAGTAAAAAAATAGAAAACAAAAAGGTTCAACTCCCTTTTGAAATATTTCTGGATTATATTAACTTGGAAATAGTTTTTTATAAAAAAAAATATAATAATATATTATATATTATTATTATATATTATCTTTATAATCAATTAAACATTAAAGTTATATGGTTTTGGTTTCTATAACTACCCCTCTCCTCTGTAAAATATCATCTGATTATTGAAATGTCTACTTAATTTATAATTTGCAAATTGAAAAATTTGTAAGCCAAGTAAAGCGTAAAATAAAACCAAATTAATAATAATAACATTAACTTTATAATCTATGATACTGTAAATTAACCAATAATTTATATAAATCATTGTTTTGTTGATAAATATACAATGATTAATAATGGTATTAATAATATTCAACCCACTCTCTATAAGCTTTAAACGTCAATAACGTAGAACAACTATTTGTTTCAATCTCTCTTAACTCTACTTCTATATTAATTGGATCCATTTATCTTTCACCTCTCTCCCCACTTCCTCTTGTTACTGAATCGCACTTATCATGCGTTGACCATCTGCTAACGACACTCAAGCCTAATGCTGTAATTTTATGTAGTGACTATAACATACCTCACGTTTCATGGTCTTCTGATGATTTTGGTCTCACTGCTTCTGGTTGCTTGTCTCCTTTGTCTACTGAAATTGTCAACTCTTTTTCCTTCACAAACTTTTTTCAACTCATTTACTGTTTTAATAGCAGTGGCAACACTCTTGACTTAGTTTTTTTCTAATTCTAACAAAGTGTCAGTCACCAGAGTTCCTACTTCTCTCTACCTCCGACACCTACCACCCACCTTTGCTCATTTCTTTATCTCTGAATGCAGAACCTATTACTCAAGCATCGTAATCATTTTATGATTTCAAAACTGGTGATTTCACCTCCATATCTCATTTTCTAAACTCTTTTAATTGGAAGTCTACTTTTTCACCTTACTCCATTAACGATGCTACATCTGTTTTTAATGATGCTCTTCTCATTTCCATTGATAAGTTTATACCTCTAAAAATTTATAAGACACCTAAATTTCCTCATTGGGTCTCTCCGTTATTCAAAAACATGATTATAACCAAGATGCGTGCTCATGTAATCTTCAGATGATCTAACCATCCTTCTGACTATATGATATTCTCTTAACTGCGTGCCAAATACAAACGTTAGTCTAAACTTGACTATTTACTTTACATCAAAAACACGAAATGCTATCTCATCTAATTTATCTCAATTCTGGAAATTTACTAAAGATTTAAAATTTTACCCACCAATCCCATCCTTGATTCATATCCATGATGAATCAGCCTTTTCCTCCGTTGTTTCAGCCAATCTATTCTCTAAATATTTCCTATCCGTTTTCAAGCGTCTTTTCCTTACACCTATTAGTACCAATTTAGATAATTTATTCCCTTATAATTTACCTTCAAACCACCTCTTTAGTCTTGAAGACATTCTTTCTACACTTGTATCTTTAAAAAAAAAACTAATGATCCTGACGGAATCTCTACTCGTCTACTCTACAACTACCGGTATCCAATTGCTACTCCAGTCTTCATTTTGTTCAGGCGCTCCCTAGATGAAGGCATTATCCTCGATATGTGAAAAACCTATTCTATTACTTCCCATCTTCAAGGTTAGTTACTACTCCGATTTTTCCAATTACAGACCTATTTTTATCTTACCACATCTGGCCAAGCTCTTTGAATCCCTTTTTAATTTCTGTATCAAAAGAAATCTCAACCACATAATTATTAATTCTCAGTATAGTTTCCGCCCTCACAAGTCAACCATCACTAGCAACATTTCTTTCATCACCTACATACTAAACAGTTTTGAGGCTAATAGTCAAGTTGATTCAATTTTTACCGACTTCAAAAAAGCGTTTGACTCAGTAGATTATGGAATTTTCATTGCTACACTTGATTCCCTCGATATCGACCATTCGTTCATCTTCTGACTCACATCCTACTTCACATATCGTAGACAATTTATTACTCTAAACGTAGCTGTTTCAGAATTATCAGTAGTTTCTTCTGGTGTTTCACAAGAAAGCCACTCAAATCCTCTTATTTTTATCATATTTGTTAATTCAATAAATAAGTGTTTCTCTTTTACTAAGGTTCTCTTATTCGATGATGACTTAATTTTTTTTTGTGAAATCAACTCTCCCGCCGATTGCCTTTTGTTACAAGCTGAACTGAATGCCTTCTTCCGTTGTACTTGACCTAACATACCCTTCAACATGGACAAATGTCACTCTATGACTTTCTCTAGGAAACGTAGCCTCATATTACACTGATATTATCAAGGTAGCTCTCCTTCTTACGTGTTGATCTTATCAAAGACCTAGGCTTTTACCTATCACCCACTATCTCTTTCAAACACCACTTGAATGTTACTGTTGGGAGGAGTCTCAAGATCCTCGGATTCACCAAACGCAATTCAACCCTCTTTACCTCCGTACCCTATACTTCAGCCTTGTGTGTTCCATCCTCGAGTATGAATCTGTCGTTTGGTATCCATACCTTGCCTGTGATCAATTATGCCTTGAACAACTTCAAAATCGCTTCCTATCTTTTATTGCCTTTTTATTAAAAATTGATCACACATCTCATGATTACAAATTTATCCGCTCCACTTCCAATATTCCAACTCTGGCCTCACGTCGTAATCACGCTGACCTCATATCCAATAACTAATCTTAATCCTACCACTTTACCTCTTTCTTTTTAATTATTTTCACTATCTGTTATCTACTTTATATCTACTTTATATTGTTGTATTTTTAACAAATTACCTCCGGGGCGTATAATTATCAAAAAAATAAATTAATTATTAAATAATATTGTACTAACATATTATTATTGTTGTATTTTATCATATAGATAAAACTTTTTGGTTTTTAATACCATTGTTAAGAACTAAAAAGGTGCTATTTACAATACTATCAAATAAAAAATTTATAAATTTTGTCGATTATACACTTTTTAATTATAGATAATTCTTTAAATAATAGTTCTACAACTTTGGATATGAGCTTAGGTTATAGAGAATTGACCTATAAATCTGTGTGTATTAAAAAGTGGATTTTAAAAAAAATATATTTACCATCTTTTGGATCTGAAGCCACAACAGTGAGATTATTTTATAATAATACAGTCTATTTTTGGATTTTTTATTTAATTTTAAGTCCATACAACCCAAAGATTTTAACAAATTACATTTTTATTTTTTATACCATTTTCATTGTTAAATTTTTAATTTTTTTAACGACTATATACACATATTATTTAATTTTATATTTATAATTTGAATGTTTTTATATAGGAATTCGTTGTATAACAATAGTATAACAAACTACAGTAGGTATACATCAGCTACCACAATTAATATAACTATATACTCTTTTTAAATATATTATTAGATATCTTTCATCGTTATAATAAAAAATCTTAGGTGGTTTACTGAAAAAAATTACATTTTCACATATATCAAGCTAAATCGTTTATTCTTCATCCGGACAGTTATTATTAGTGATTTTTATTATAAAGTAATCATTATTTATAATTGCCTCACTTTAGCAATAACCATACAAAGTATTATACATTAAAAATCTTTAATCCTATTACTTATCTCAATTTTATAGGTTTGGATTAACATAAATAATTAAATAAAGCATATTTAAATTGAAATATTATATTTATTTTTGTATCGCTATTATGTATATTATTTTAAATTCATGTTTATTAGTTCATTGTATTCATTTTTATTTAGTTATTATGATACTCACTGCAATATTATAAAATTACGAATTATAAATTAATTAAGTTATTAAATACTTAACACAACTAAACTTCATATCAAATATTGTTCTGTTGGATGTGTATGTAAAGATAAATTTTATTACAGCAAAATAATCTACCTGCCTACATATTATAATATTAGATTAGGAAAGTTTCACTTAAAATAATTTGCTTGTTGATGGCAGATTTTTTTTTTGTTACATCACACTTATGTGTGTGTGTGTGTGTGTGTGTGTGTGTGTGTGTGTGTGTGTGTGTGTGTGTGTGTGTGTGTGTGTGTGTGTGTGTGTGTGTGTGTTTGTGTGTGTATTATACGTCGAAGAATAATAAACATACAGCCTAAAAATGGCACGTAATTGCTGTAAGCTGTTATCGTGATCATGGTGATTTAAGATTTTCCACAGGTTTTATACTTTATTGATAAATCATGTAGAACATTAATTTGGCTAGATATATTAGGGGTTAAGGATTCGGTGGTCTTATCTGAAATGTCTGTTATTGTTACGCTAACAAAGGGCATGTGCGTAATCAATATATGGAATAAAGGAAGAATAGTGGGAAAAAAAGGTTGTCCTTTACGTGCCGGTGATGGTGGAGAGAGGTTGGTGTAGTTAAAAAAAAAAAAAAGGCGTGGTTAGAGTTATAGTGTAATACGTGTGTACCTACCTAGCGTTAGATATAATTCTAATATTTCTTCCTATACCTGTAGGCACACCTTTTTTAATTGGATTAGAGAATTTTGCATGAAATATTTAAGAATTTAATAATATATTGTGTTGATTATTTTAAAGAAAGAATTGTCTATATTTGTGTAGGTTTTTTTTCTTTAGTTTACAAAATAATATAGTACTATTAATACATGTGAGCTTAGAGATAGATTGAAATGTAATGTTTATAGATTGAATGTTATCAACAATTATTTTATTTTATTTTTTTATGCATATAACTATAAAATACTACAAATCATTGCACTAAAGTAATTGTAATCTATAGATAATTGTCTAAAAATAAAAAAAAAATATCATTATGAATACGTCTATACTATATGATTAATAAAACATTCCTTAAAAATATATTAAAATTTATTAGTAAACTAAATATTATATTTTGTTTTGTGTGGTTATTTTAATTAAAATAAAAATATTCATATTTATCTGTATTTATAAATCACATATAATAATAATATAATATAAAAATTTACAAACATGTATCACTCGTCAAAACAGGAACTCAACTATGATATATGTAAACAAATAATAAAATAATTATGACTCATATTTATTAAGAAAATAAAATCCTTTCTTATGAAAACTTGATAAAAATAATGATTAAATCAATATTGTATTAATATATTTGTAGGAAGAAGAAAAATATTTTTTTTATATTATTTGCCTTATTATTGATTTTTGAGTATTAAGTACTGTAGATGACTCAAATTAAAGAACATTGCTTTAATTGTAGCTTCATGGAAATAAATACTAAATGTATTGTACTTAAAAAATAGGTTACGTGACTGTTAGGCACTAGCTGATACCATATAACTTTATATATAAATTTTATCATTATAAGTTTGAATTTTCAATAAATAATTCAATATTTACAGTATTTTTTTGAATAGAAAACATAAAAATGTAATATATTATTTTGTCGTCAGTAATAAATGTAAAATTCAGAAAGTATACATTTATAATATATAATACACTACCCATTTTATAATGATACAAATAGAACATTTTAAGTCAAATAAGTATTTATTAAAACATGACATTGTAATTAAATGTCAAAACAAAGTTGTAGTTAAACAAAGTTTGAAAATTTAGGAAAAAAACATTACAATGAATGATTTTTTTTTTTTGTTAACTTTTAATTCAATTTTAAAAATGTTATTTGGATCATATTATTTAATTTCGTATTCCTTCGATGTGTAACTTCGCATTCGTCTTAAGCCTCATCAGTTTTTAATGTAATTTAATATATTTCGATAAGGCATTTGGTCAACGTCAACTGTCACGGACATAAACAAAGACTTAACTAATGACGTGACATAATACCCACCATTAGCCGATTTAATCAATACTTTGAGTCATTACGTGACTGTAGTGATATAGAAAAAAATAGTAATACGCGTCTGCCGTCTTGTCACTGTTTTGTACGTGTAATAATAAACAATGCATCTTTAATAGTTATAACTATAATAATATTATGTTAAACTGTTGTTTATTAAAAGTAACGGTACCATTTGAGGCGTTTGCATGCGGTTAATTTGTTGTGAGATAATATCACAAAATGTGCAGGTTAAGTCTAGGGTTTTAATTACTTATTTCTACTCGTATAACATTATTATAATGTACAACTGCGAGTAGTTCTTGTCAATGTAAAATATCGTGAAAGCTAATGGAGTAACCTTACATCGGCAAAATTATTTACAATAAACACATTTTAACCCTATATACGCGGTTTATTATGTTTAAAATTCGTAAATGAAATATTCATAAGAAAATAGAGTTCGGTTGGCAAGTTTTTAGTTAACCGTAAAGTAATGTATTTCTTAATCGGCTCAACAAAAACGTTCATTCTGCAACTTTTTTCTTGCACTGTATACGTCTATATCGTCCCAAAAAGTTTATCAAGAGAAACAACTATATTTCAGCAATATGTTGAAAAGAAGTTTATGTTGTTTATGCAAACACACCTAACTTGTACTCCATCGTAAACCTCATATAGAGCATAATAATATTATTATACCATAATAATATCTACATTTATTTAATAATATATATAAATAATATTAGATGAAATTGTTGGGTTGCAAAATATATTTTTCGCGTTTTCTTTTGAAGTGAAACAACTGTCTTTGCACTTGCCAGACATTAAATTATAAAACTTAGCATATAGGATTTTAATTTAATTTGTAAACTGTAGTTTGATTTATCTTAAAAATATTTATAACTTATAATAAGTCCATGCATGACGCTTGTTCGATATTTTTCGTAAACTTCATACTTGTTGTAATAGTTTACGGAAATCTTATAACAGTTTTGATTTAGATGTTCGCCAAACGTCTTTAAATATTTATAACCAGAATATATTAAGGCAATATTTGTACTAAACTTACATATTTCTAAACTATTTGTCTAAATTTTAGTTCGTTCTAGCTAACTTTCATGAAAGTTCTTATCCTTAATCTCGGCATATTAATATCAATCAATGTGTAATAACATACCATACAATAATAATATGATAGGTACAGTTCCGTTTTGAATGTTTCTTTTTTAAATAATAAATGCATGCACTACATCTATTGCCGTAAACTCACCACATGTTGTTTAATATCGAAGGGTTTACGATTCAATAAATAGATATGTTTGTCTTAGCGCTTTTGATTATTTTAACACGAAAAGTGTATGCAATATAATCTGCAGTCAATACGCAGAACAGACGCTTAAGGATTTCTCGTACCTACTTCCTGAGGTGGGTGTGTCGTCAGCAATTATACATAAATAACCTATACGTTTGCTTTCGTCGACCGCACAAAACCATAGTAAAGATTGCAGTAGATGTAGGTACAACACGCAATATAAGCACTTATTCTTTTGTAAAAGAATCATTTTTTGATAAAGATTTTACCACAATGACCATGCGTAGGCACTGCCCCTCCTCAACAACGTCTTGTACGCAGTAGAAGTCGTCGCCGTAGTTGGCGGTAATATTAAGAGAAGAGTCGTCAGTGGGTCAAACACTAAAACGGTATGCTTTCCGCGAATATAATTGTTTTAATGTCGATGATGGTCGTCTGTAATATGAGAGTTTATCGGAACGCGATATTATGCCGCATAAGTGCAGAGATTACAACTATTAATCGTCACTATAATATTATTATTGGGAGTCGGATAATCGCTGGCGGAGGCGACCCAGTGCATAATATTATTACTATTTAACCTGTCGGTACCAAGCGTCGTCGGGCAACCGAAAAATAATTGCCAAAATCTGAATAGACAAATAGGCCGCGATAAAATAGGCGATTCCCACGACGCGTAACATTATTATTATTATTATTATTATTATTATTATTATTATATGACGGGGATAATATTACGGACACTTGTTCTGTACAATATTTATATGCACGTGACAATTATATATTAGGTATAATATCTCTCGGAGGGAATCTAAGTACACGGATCCGTTATATTATCCTCGCCGAGTGCCCCGGCGGCGTGATGTGTGCGGGGCATATCTCCGCGTATTAAACCGTGAATCAAACAAGGAGACGTATTATCTGCTTCGTCTTAACCTCGGTCTTATATTTTCTTTTACTAACCATCTCTTCCACCACCATTACCACCATCACTACTACTACTACTAATACGTCGGATCCGGCTCCTGTTCCAGCTACAACCACCGAATGTTTTATTACAGTTGCGTTAAGGGTGGCGTCAGCTGATGCCGTATATTTAGTAGCTGCTTTTTGAAAAATTGCTAGTAATATAACGCTGTCACGATACGTCATATCATTATTATTATTATTATCATCGTCTTCGTCGTCGTTGTCGTCGTCGCAAGAAGCACTTTGAGATTTGTTTAGTGCTTTTACTGCGGTAATAACGGCCATTAGTCAGTCCGCGGGGCAATTCGAAATCCTCAGCGAAACACAAGAGGTTGCAGCGTAAAGTGTATAAGCTTTTTCGACCTTAGGCCTAATTATCGCGATGCTATTATACCCTAGTGGTGGTCTTATGGTAAAGTAATGGCAAGACTGGTTTCGTTCTACGCCTTACATAGAGGAAGCGCCTAGCTTTAACCGCACGTATTAGTACTAGAAATGGCATTAATTTTTGAGAGTTTGTCCAAATATTAATTAAATCAATTTTTTTTACTAATCACGGGAGCTTGATAGAAAATACTGAACTGAATTATTACAATATTCAACGAAACGTATCAGTAAGTATTAAATTATAAAGCGGTTGTGGTCATACTATACAGCTTGTACAATATGAATGAAGATGTCATTTATATTTTATAAATTATTACTATATTGTCGTATTGACTGCAGGTCATGGACTTGTTTCTTATTTATTAAACAAACTCTAAAATCACGTATAAATAAAAATAATACACCGAACCGTTGGAAAACAAAACGTGGATAACGGATAGATATTCTATTGAGATCGGTGTCACAAAAAGTTTTAGTCTTTAACTTTAAAAGTCCCTGATCTCATTTTAAATTTTTCACACTACATATCAGTCCAGACGTGTTAACAAACATATTCACGTTAGTACATTTTATGAAACTGCGATTTTGAATATTTCTGATATTGAATTTTGTTCTTTTATTCTGCTTTAATATTTGTATTCTTATTTTGTTTATTTTTATGAAAATTAGTAAACAACATGTATGCTGTACATCATTTTTTTTTATATAACATTTATTTGTTTGAGTTATATTTTGAATTATAATAAATAATAATTGTTGGTATCCATAAATATGAATTTAAAAGTATATATATTTATAATGTGCAAACTTTACTGTCGGAACAGAAATACTAAACCTTCCTAGTTATACAATTATTTTTTTTTATAATTTATTTGAATATTATAATATAATAATTGTATACAATGAACTATAAAATATACTTGATGACTTCATATGAATAACAATTATGTTGAACTAAATCTTTTGAATTAATGACGTTATAATTTTGTTTATATACAACAAATATATTTTGAATCACTAAACTAACACTAACTCCAAGTCTCAAATTTATTCAAATTATTCATTATACTTTAATAGTTATAAAAAATATATTAAACATTTATGACAAACTAAATGTTTAAAATATTTGTTGAGACACATTTATTATAAGCTTTTTATTTATAGCTGTAGTTGAACGCTGCAGTGCATAGTCAATAGTCTTACATATTTTGAATTTCATAATTATTTTAATTAAGAATATTTTTAACATACATTATTTCAATATTTTTTTTACTATTCATGTTATATTATTTTATTTTAATTCATTACATAGACTCTGATCTGACCAAGACGGAACTTAACATTCTGTAAAAATATTTTTAAAAAAACAATTGGTAAAATTTAATGTTTTTTTACTATTGTAATTGTAAATCAGTAATATATCGTGAGATTGTATGTAACTTACTTGGATTAAAGTGAAACATTAATATATGCAACTTTTAAATGAAAAAAAACGCAATCGTAAAAATTCTAACTAAAACTACCCATTTACATTGTATTATTTTGGTTATTAATGGGCCTTTTTTTCTAATAAAACAAAAACTACTATAGTCTAAGGTCTTTGTTATCCCTGAGCATTTGGGATAAAAAAAAAAAGTCATATTCAATGGATCTTATACACATTTTGTATACACAAAAGGTAAAAACAATTGTCTACCTATTTTTTGATTGGTTTTGTAAAATTTATTTATATTTATATTAATTTTTATTTTCTATTTCTTATATTTGGTGTTATGATACAGAAAAATCGTAGGTATTATGCTAATAATTTGGTTTTTAATAAACGTATTGAATTTGAATATATATCTAATACGATAAATTGACATTGAGCACTTGTATATTTTGAGATGTTTTGGTTGAAAATAGAATATATACCTACAATTTTTGTGTTTAACACAATAATAGTGTACTATATAATAAGGGAGAAAACATATTAAATAATTATAAATATTTAAATTAAAAAAAAATATATTTTACCTAAAATAAATTTATTACATTGTAATAAAACAGTTCACGAAAGAATGTTGTAAAATTGACTTATATAATTAATTACCAGAGTTACAGTAAAGCAACTAAAATAATAATTCAGTATAATTTTATTTTATAAAATATATTATACATTTTTGTTTTACTTAAATTTTAAAAAAAATCAGCATTTACAAGACAGTTATTTAAGTATTGAAACTATTTTGTATTTATTTGAAAACTACAAAACTTTAAAAGTTCAAATTTATCCACAATATGGCAATTATTGTAAATGCATCAAAAAAAAGTTAAAAATTTTAATTTATTTCAATAATTTATGATTTGTTACTAATAATCTCATCATGTTATACAAGTCGTAATAAAATAATATATAATAATATTATATTGTACATTAAATTAAAACTTATATTTTATAGAGTGATGCTTCCTGAGAGATAATCATTGATAATAAACATTATTGGGATTTTTTAATAGTACATACTGATATGATATAGTTTGTATATATGATATAACATGATTTATAAAGTCCCTAAACATTTTAGAAAATATGTAAAGTAAAGGCTTAACAAGGAGAATACATATTTTTATCAAAATATAATATCGTAAAATAATTAGAAAATTACTACAAAGTTTAAATATAATCTGTTAAAAATAGTCAAATTGCATTTTTTTTTTAAATTGTTATTGCTCAAATCAAATAAATTTTGTTCTAATAAGACAATAATCATGTTGTATTTTATGCATTTTTAAAACCTATACTATTATTCATAAAATCCTACTTTTTATTTATGCGTATTGTTTGAAAACATTCGTTATTTCTTTTTGTGTTTTATTGTACCTCGGAGAATTCTCATATATCCTTAGAGTACTATTCATCCACCAAATAT
Source organism: Pentalonia nigronervosa (assembly GCA_014851325.1). Taxonomy (NCBI): domain Eukaryota; kingdom Metazoa; phylum Arthropoda; class Insecta; order Hemiptera; family Aphididae; genus Pentalonia; species Pentalonia nigronervosa. The sequence goes on along the minus strand of JACXSJ010001026.1, from coordinate 94,324 downwards.
TTCGCATTCCACTGTCGGTTCGTGTTTGGTTTTATTGATCTCTATTCCTTATTTTTGGAAAATTAACGGCGTACTTCAAAATTCCATTCAATTTCTTCAAAATATTCGTTATACTGTTGTTATCATTAATTACTTTTTTTATGTAAATTAAACATATTTTAAAGACGTATGTAATCATGTCGTTTTTATTTTAATACAAGAAGAGGAATTTGTAATTTTAACTATCATATATCATAAATATAATGTGAATTGATTTTGATACCTGCCAATAAAAAAAAATTAACATGAAAAATTCAGTTATACACAGTCATTTATTCATATTGTTTTCTTGGCATATTAAATGTTCTTTCTATGTAAGATAATTGTTTTAAAAGCAATTCATTCGTATTTGGTAAACCTACATAATACAAGTGTATAATTTATTTATTAATAAAATAAAATGCATTATTGGCTCAGAGATAAAATATTTATCTTAAATCACCAGGACATATTTTATTAAGAAAAACATATTAATATTAATTTTATTTTATTAAAATAAGTTTTATAAATAAATCTTGTGTATACATACAATTTTTCTAACTTAAATGCATTTGAAAACATAATTCATCATTCAATTTTGTAAATGCATTTATTTATCATTCGAAATAGGTATACATGAATGCGTAGATTGAAAAGAATATTTTATCATCCAAAAAATGATGTTAGAACTCGGCAGATGGTATAAAAATTAATTTTGGAGTTAAGTTTTCTTTTTTTCTGATATTTTTTATAAATATATATTTTACTATTCACCTTATTCGATAGAAATCAAAAAAGCCCATAATACCATAATATAGAATAAAAGTATTACATTTTAAATTAAAGATTAAATACAAAAACAAAACAATTTTGGATCTTAACAGCAACTTTCTGTACCTAATTAGCAAATGTATCATATGAAATTACAGAAATCTAAATATAGGTAGATATATATATATAAATATTTATTAATTTAGTATAAAATAACCGGAGATATCGCTCTGTTGTATTGCAGGTTTTGAGTGAACCTTGTTATTGAATAAGTCACTGTAATGGATGTGTTAAATTTGAATTCAACAATTGTATAAAATTTTATTGTGAATAAAAAACAAAAATATACGTAGTGGCGAGTGTTTAAAATCTCAACGAATATTTTTTTTTTAATTACAACAAAATATCTCAAATCATTAATTTGTGTTAAAATATCCAATTTCGTCTAAATTTGAATTTGAAATATCTATACAAAAATGTTCAAAAACCTGTAAGTAGTTTAAAAAGAGTGTAAATATTTTAAAAATGTTATGCGTAATAGAAAATGATTAATTAAGTTAACATAGTAGAATATTGTAAATGGTTTGTTTCATAATTTGCCTAATATTGATCCAAATTTTTTTTAATTACTTTGTGTATATAAAATAATAATATACGTAATGAAGAAATGTCACAAGTTTTTACACGTTTTATACTTTTTGAATAATAACAGAAAAACTGAAACCGTTGTAGAATTGTTATTTTTCGTTTAAATATTCAATTTCGTCAAATATTGAACTTCAAATACCTATAAAAAAAATTGTGCTTATGCATTTTTAATTTTTTAAATTGGTTTATGAAAAACTTACGAATAAACTATTATTTATTTTCAAGCTCGAGCAAGAATACAAATATTTTTATCAACATATTAAAAAATAATTCTAATTAAATGCCCATAAAGCTTTAAATAGCTTAAAAGTAGTCTAAATATTTTAGTCATTTAAATTTGTTATAGAAAATGATAGTTTAAATTACGATGGAATGATTCAAGTTTATATGATAAATATGTTACGAATTAACATAATGCCACTATATATTATTTTTTGAGGAAAAAATATTTATTTTACGGTATATATATTTATCCAATTTCATCAAAATTTGACCTTCAAATGTTCATAAAAATGTTATATGTCATGTCATTACACTAAACATTTTTTTTTATTCCAGTTAGAAATTTATAAGAAATTATGTATTCATTTTTCAAGCTACTAAAATTTCAAATTATCGTGGTTTTTAAAAAATGTAATAATTGTAATTTGAAATAAATATAAAAAATATGTAGTATTTTCGATATATTTTTGTTTCTGTAAGAACAAATATCGTGAAGCATTGTAGTATATTTTTTAAATTTTTTGACCTGCAAACGAAAACATTTTATACATAAATCGAAAAAAAAATGATGATACGTCGAAAATATCAAATGTCTACGATTCATTATTTATCTATAATTATTAAAACCAATATATTAACCTCATCACTTAGAATCTAAGATAAATGTTGAATAGACAACTATTTTAATCTATGGTAAAATAACCAATAATAAAATATTTACAATAACAAATATAATTGAACGATGATGAGTAAATGAAATATCGTTTATCATAATATTCTGTTATAGTATCTATATTTTATAACCATTATGGTAAGTACATAAAGTTTATACTTTGAGAGATCACATTGGTCACTATTTATATAATCATTTTGATTCTAAAAACATATATTGTATTTGAAAATAATAGATTGTAGTTAGTTTATAATGACTAATAATATTAAATAATGATTTATATTTTGTTATTATTAAATTACACGGATATAATTTAATTCCAGTCTATAGGGAAATCAATATACGTTATATTTACTTAAAAATATACAATAAATATAATGTAGGAATGTATACCTATAATCTATTTGTATTTTATGTTCAGCTAATTTATCATTGGGCTTGCGTGCTTGAAAAATAGACTGACATGTTTTTTACAAGATTAACATCTTGTTCTATAAAACTGATATTCTTTTATTGCAAATCAAATTCATCAGTAAATATAGTACTCGATTGATTTTTGATTTTTAATAGCACATCTAACAGGTGTAATTTTTTTGTTTGCCAAAACTGTGCGTGATTTCCATTAGAAAAGCAGCACGCTAAATTGTATTTCTCGAATTACAGCAGAACTACGAAATCGATAAAGTATATTAAAAATGTAATTAAATCGATTGCGATGACTGTAAAATGTCAAAAGTTATGTAGAAAACAATATAATTTTTGTGTTATTTCGCTAATGTTATCGGTTCCAACATTTTCCTTCTACCCATCGTTGCTCGTGTCACGTGTATCGATTTTCATGATAGCCTGTTGCAACCGGTCACGACTTGACAATACGTATGACAGCGAATTGATATTCAGCGTATTATCAGTAGTTGTTCGAGTACATGTCATGTCGCCATCTCATTTTAAGCATCTGGGAAAATTTATGTTGCGCCAATAGTTTCACGTACCCATACTTAGATTACCTTTATTGATGAATCGATAATAACTATTTATTTTTTTATTATAAACGAGTTTGAACGTGACTTTAAATTTAAAATCAGAATACCTCTTTAACAGTGCTTCCGTTTGGTAAAAATTCACCGGCTAGATATATCATCAACATTCTAAAACGTTGCGTATAAACGAGTATAATGTTGTGTCTTTGCCGCTTTTTTTATCATTACAGTAGAGCCCCTGTGTTTCCTTTACGATGGCGCCGTTTAATACGATATGTTCAATATTGGTTTTAAATCTGTATTTCGGTAAACAAAAATATATATTATATTGGCTCAAGCACGTCCAAAAAAGAGCACAATTCTGAAATTTACATTTGATAAAAAATGTGGTTTAAAAAAAAGTATTTTAATTTATTTTGTTTAACAAAAAATCCCGTTTACAATGATATAAAGAGTTAGTTATACGATTTAAATATTTATTCCGTATTAAATTGCAGTTAACAAGAAATTAAAATAACAAGGACGGTCGAAAGAATATAAGAGGATTACAGTGGTTTTATGTAAAAAGTAGATTTTCAGGCTTCCATATTAAAATATGGTTATCTCTTTTATTTTTATGTTTCACTACTCTATTGTTTAGGCTTTTTTTCACATAGGGCCCTTTACAAACATCAGGCACATAAGCCTTTGTTAATATGTGCATAGCTATGATTATGGTATTGTTTGTGAAACATTTGACGATAACTGTTTGTTTATTCTACAAAAATAACCACTATGTATGAAAAATATATAATACCAACATAAAGTTAAAATTAGAAGTCACTAAAGTAGGTACCCACTCCCCTCAATTCAAATAATTATTAAAATGTAGATTTTTTCTTTTTTAAAAAAAATTTTAATCCATAAAAAAAAAGACTAAAAGCTAAATTATATGTTTTAAATTTGATATAATATGCACATTGCATAATAGTGTGTATGGATAAATTAATAAAAAAGCAATAATTACAAATTAATTAGCTGTCGTTTCAAATTTAAAATGGTTTTATTAATAATAACATACTGATCAATTAATACTTTAACATATTAAACGGTAATAACAATACATTTATAATAATAGCAGTATAACATAATTATAGCAATAATAAATACTTTTTTTTATAATTTAATATTTTTTTTTGATTATTACGTATTAATTTGAAAAAATCTCTGTAATAAGCATTGTAGTATTTTAAATATCGCATTTTCAGTGTTATGTGATTTGTTTGTAAGAAATCCATGTAGGAAAACCGAATACTATGTCAATCAATATCCTCGTTTAAAACTTTTTTGCACAAGACATGACGATTTTTTATCCAACTAATATTAGCACTAAAACAATATTCAATTAAGAATTTATATTTGCATTGACTATAATAATTTTAATAATTAACAGTTAATATAAATATTTTCTAAATTTTTATTCTTGTGTATAATTTTCATTTAATTCTAATCACTGTAATATGTTATTATTATATAATATATTAATATCTATGTTTTGTATTTGTTTTTTGTTTTCCATAGTATTATAGTTATTAATTACCATAGCAACCAAATAATAAAAGTTATGAATATTGAATTATAAAAATCATTTTAGATAATATATGAAGTTGACAAAATGTAGGGGGTCTGGTGATCAAAGTCAACGGGGATGATGCTCTTTAGGATCGCCAAACACTATTGTTTGCACTTATTATTAGACGTTTTAAAGACGATTGTTGTTTCCAAGAAACTAGTTCTCATATCTACGTCTTATCGAAAAAATTATTTAAAAAAGATGTACAAATCTACAAACAAATAAATATATCTTATACAATACAATAAATAAACAGCAATCATTATCCAACATATTATAAAAAAACAATTATAACAATACTGCATATATATTGCTTGAAGTTAAATTCTTTAAATTCTACACGCTATACATTGCACTGTTATTGTAATGGTTTTAATACTTCAGTAATAATAACATTATGTTGGTTATTGTAGAAATTATTACCAAACTCTAGACAAAAAAATATTACAAATACAATATTATACTAAATTAAAATAGCCGCTGCCATGTTTATTTACTAAATAAGATTTATATTCATCGTCAGTTTGAATAAAATAAAAACTGAAACATGTGTCAACAACAATGTTTTCATACAGTTTTTATAAAAACATTATTTAAAACAATAATCACTTTTCTTATTTAAAATATAAAATACTTGTAATTAAACAAAAGAAAGATTTGTATATTTCATATTATCACAATCATATGTGCACATGATTTGTTTTCATATTTTTATAACTCATTAATTATATCATGTTTCATATTTATTGCAAGTTACCAGTTACCTTATACTACATCGGGTTCATTGTAGAACTTTTTATTATCGTATACAATTTGACAATGTGTACATCACAATCATTTGTCAGTTGGTTAACTTTCTATATTCTCCTTAGTGGCGTACACTCATAGATATTTTATGCAGGGTGAAAAAGGATTAAAATATAAAAAAAATATACTAATATACATGTTTCAAAAACACATTTTATTGTTTTTATTTATAAAATTGAAAAAAAAGACTAAGAGTTTAAATTTAACCCCCCCCTCCCCCATCACACACACACACACACCACGTGAGCGGCACTGGTTCTTCCGAATATGTTTCCAATGAATACAATGTATTATTAAAATGAAATAAAAATGAACATAATATGACGATTTTTACATTGAGAAAAATATTTTTTTTGAAAATAAATAATATCTGTGGAACAAAAATATCAATAATAAATAGTTTTTTGTTAAATCAACAATGATAATGATAACTGTGAATAATTAAGATAGAAAGGTGTGAATTATAGGTATGTACTTTATTATCAAGCATTTAGAAATTAATTAAACATGCAATGAATTTATGGATGCATTGAAATGAGTACGACTTTAAATTATTCGTATATCTGATTACTGATTGTGTTTAAAGATACTATTAGAATATCAAAAATATATAGGGATCGTCTATTGTTTTCAGTTATTTAGTATTGGAATGAATGAAGAATAACTTTAAATAATTTAACAAGGTTACGTATCATCACTAGATTTTGCATTTCTATGTGTCGCACTACATAAAAACTATACGAATATTACGGTTTCGAGTAATAACAATAGGTGCATTGTAACAAGTGTACCGAGTATTTGTAAATGTTCTATACGAGCATAATAGAAGCAAGCAATGGTTAGCCCCATATATTTTGTTATTGATCATAATGTTATGGTCAAAAAAACGTCGGAGGTTGACAAACAATTCCTTCAAGTTTTGTTCTATTATCGAAAGTGGTTATGTGGTTATTTTGTGTTTTTATAAACAAAACGTTTTTAATTTATTGTAGTAGTGCATAACTCTTTTATAATTGTAATTTATAAATTAAAATAATATTATTTATATTTCATACAACGTCATAAACTCGTCGTATCTATTATATTTTAAAGTGTAAATGATCGACTAGTTGGGCAAGTGATCATATTAAGTATACTGTTTTATTCGAATATTGAGTGGATAATGCTTTTGAACCAAACCAAAAAACATAAACACTATACCATATAATGATTCGTTTTTATTTTTACTCATGAAAATTCTTGTCATTATTCTAATGATTATAATACCACGCCCTCGAAGTGGAATTTTTTTTATTTTTGTAAAGTTTATATATAGTATTTCAGAAATATGACAAAATAATAACACAAACAAAATAATATGCTAATGTATAGTATTTTTCGAGCAGTTGCGTGTTCTCTTGGTGTATGATTTGCAATAATAATAAAAAAAAAATGGAAAATGCCATTAACTAATATGTTTGTTCAATAACGATAACACACATTTACTAGGAATCCATAAAGATTTCAATTGAATAAATTATTATATTTTGTTCATAGAAAATTGTTGTGATAATTTATTAGAAGTAACTATTTTTAATTAAAAATAATATAATATTTCAATAGTCCATTTTTATACGTGGATGATAATCACAAGAAATTATTCGATAATAGATAATAGTATTTATAAAGATAGATAGTTGAAAAAAGTAGTTGAATGCAATATATTATGTACACTTTCAAATGTTTTAAAATATATATATAACTAAATTGTGCAATGCGTTCAACAAAAATCAAAATTCCAATAACATTAATTATTTGTTCAGCGTGAAATAAAATAATTTAATACATTATAAGTACACCGGCTGAACTGTATACACACAGTTCGAAGAAAATAGAGGAAATGCATTATAAAATTAATATTTTTCTTCACTTTAATTTAACTCCATCAAGGATCGTTTTTCGAATGCAATGATTTATTATCGCATCAAAATAATGTATAGCGATAATCTGTGCACCGCAACTGTCACAGGGGCCATGGTAGTAATATATAATATATATTATTTAATATTTAGTCAAATGATTATTATTAATCAAATAGTTTTTAAAACTTATTAAATACTAGTACTTTAATATTTTGATAATGTATCGACTGCTGTAATTCACAAGTTATAATAGCCCTCTGAACTCAATATTATATAAATTGTATATAATATACTACACTTATTGTCTTGGATTATTATTCTTTCTTCATAAAGTTGTACAATTCAGAAACAACTCGTTCGAATTAAAAAAAATATAAACAATTATCTATACTAAAAAATGAAGAACTCATTCTAAAAAATAAATTTGTTTCACCCGTTCGTTTAGTGATCAAACTCCATAAAAAGATCAAAGTATTTTAAAACGTTAAGTATAAAAACGAATACATAAGCGGGAATTTCGTATGGTTGAATAATTATGAAAAGCATTAACGGGGGTGAGCACGCTTGGTGAAGCACCCTGTACAATATATGAGCCAAGAGCAAACCCATCACACCAAAATCCCACGTACCTACCTAGTAGAAGTGCTTTATCTTTACCGAATAATATACACTACCACTGTACAAGATCATACTTAGACCCGGAATATATTATACATCACAGATAATAGCACAACTGTTGTGTATAAATGTCAGATGACGACTTCCGAGGTCTGCGGTTACCTCTTATAATATTATTATAATGGTGTATACAAATAATAATGACAAAATAGTGTGTCCGCGCTGTAATTAGATGCTTCGGTAGTTTTATTGGCAGTCCGCACTGTCCAAACATTTTTTTTAAAGGAGCGTTGTTGTTTTTGTTTTTTTTTTTTTGGTTATTCCCTTGAAATCTATACGAAATTTTATCATTTTAATGGCAGTTAATAATGGCTAAAATGTTAATATTGGGAGGAACGCAATGCAGTCGATTGGTGAAAATAGTTTAAATTCACTAGGGTTTTTTTTACGCAGCGGAGAGAAGTCAAATATTTGCTTTTTTTATATGGTTTATTATGTATCCAAACTCTGCTGAGGACGATAAACGTATAATCATTTCACCATACATAAATATCGTACTTATTCTCGAGAAGTAATTCGAATATTTTCTCAAAATATTTATTTATTTTAAAAATATTAATTTAGTTTTTATTTTTATTCAGATTTTTCTACCTTTACAAAAAAAAAAAAAAAACGAAATTGAATTATTCTTAGTATACATATCGAGGATCTTAAGATATGTGAAACATAAATTTAATAATATTTAAAATATCAAGGTTTTGATTGATTTGTATTGAATTGTTTTTATGTGGACTATTATAGACATTATAATTTAGAACTATAATTTTTGACTGTTATTAAAATGTGAAAAATATAATATTCTAAACAGAGCGATAATTCTATTAAAACAATCATTATTATTTTCCATAATAATAAAGTTCCCAATTATTCCAATATACATACATTCATTTAAGATTTAAATGAAGCTATAAATTAATATAGTGTGCATAATTCAAAATGTTCAAATAAAGACTGGTTAAAATATTTTTTGATTATCTAATACAATTTATATTCGGGACACTAATTTTTTTTTTTTTTTTAAGGGTATTTGAATACTTGTTCTGCCTACGTAATTTTAGAAAGTATTTGATCCAAATGGGCATATGTGAAATACCAAGAGCTATTATAACACTGTTCAAATACTTGCTATAAATTATTTATCAAGGTAGCCCTATATTATAGGTAATTTATGTGTTGAAATATGTTAAATTGTTGTTATAAGCCATGAAATTGTTCGCGTGTGGGTGTGTGTGGGGAGGGGGGTAGTTTGTAAACGAGGCGACAACCGGTAAAACAATCTCTGCCCAAAAAGGGGCTAGAAACTTGTAAAGAGGGTTATTAGACGACCGACGAGACAATACGGCTATATATATATATAATATATTATTAGTATTATATAGACGAATAATAATAATAGTACACAGACATCTATAAAATAACACCGTAAGCCGATAACGGGCACGTCCCAGCGCACACGGTCGACGCGGTCTAATCGTGTCCGACCGACGGCGGCGGACGACGCGTGTCGTGAGCGTATTATATGAATATGTATGTTAAAATGTCAGTGGTCGCGCATTTTAATAACCGCCTCGGCGACGCGTCCGATGACGCCAAAATCGCCCGGCCAAGTTTTGCGCGCCCGTCCGGGGCGATTCGATCGCTCTGTGTCATTATTATTATTATTATTATTATTATCGTGGCGGAGGTACGATATTATAATATTATCGTGCGGCGTGTGCATAATATTATTATTACCCATCATAGAATCGCGCGTGTTTCGGACGCGAAATTACGGCGTGCACACACGAACCGACAACGTCGCCTCCGCTCGCTCGTCACAATATCACCATATTGCACTACTATCCAGTTGGGCCATAATAATAATAGTACAGGTAACTATAATATTATTATGACGTGCGCGCAGCGGGAAATTATGCGCCGAGTATAATATAATATTGTGTACGTATAGCGCCGAGCCGCGGGTGTGTCTGATGGTCAGCGCGAAATGGTTATGCGCGCACAACAGTTATAATAATAAGTAATTACAAGCCTAACCTATGTCACGACGATAATATTATAATACACTATTATGTGTATGTACATGGCGTATATAATAACACGAATACGTACAAAACGTGTTGTACCTAACCTATAATATAATATCGCACGGAGCGTTGCGCCGTCTTGTATGTGCTTTGTGGGGGGGAGGGGCGGTACAGGTAAAATTTGCAAATGATTCGGCGGTGTACACGAGCACGATACGCGTACGACTCCCGCGGTATGACTGGCCAGTGGCCGCGAAAACATCCAAGGGGATTCGTTTAAATGTAAACAAAAATCGGTCGGCTGCTGGCCAACCCAAGCGCCGCACGCTCTACAATATTACGCAACACGCATAATAGTACAACAGTACGGTATATTGTTGTGACAGTGTTTCCCCGATCGTTTTGGCGCGGCGACTCACTTTACCGTGAACCGTTCCTGTGCCAAGCCACCCGTTTAAAAGTTCTTATTGTTCTATATTTTATAATTATGGTTTAGCGATAATTTAAGTTAATATTTTAATCCCGTTGTCATGATACGCTCGACACATTACTGGTCGGGACATACTGAATAATATGCGCTTCATCCACTTATAATGTCATATCCTGCGTAGTGCGGAGTTTCTGGTATAGCAGCGAAGGAAAAAAAAAATAAGAATTAATTTTTTTTGAAAATTAACATGACCGTATTATTATTATAAGCACATTTTTATAAATGCGTAAATAAATTGCAGCAGGCTGAGTGATCACGAAAAAAGACTAAAATACAGTATAAATACAATTGGGCAATGATTTGATTTCGATGCATTGGAAATAATTATATTATCACTTGCTTATGCCGCGATAATCAAATGGTATTTCGTGTTGTACAACTAATTTGAATTTCGTAAAAGGAACAAAATGATATTGTTGTTGTAAAGTTTGAATTTATATTAAATTTCAATTAATTATCATTCGATTGTCATGAGTAATAATTAGGGCTGCGCGATAATCACTTCTAGTGGACGATAGTCGATTGTATTAAAACTACCGATTGTATTCGATTAAACGATTGTATGTAATGTACCGATAATATCGATAAACCGATAGTATCGATTAGGTACTTAGATTCGATACTATAGGGGAGGTGGTATCGATTTGAAATAAAATTAAAACAAAATTATATAGACATTATTTGAAATATTAAATCTAAAGAAATATACAGTTAGGTTAATTATGGTTAGTATGTTGTGTATGTTTCTGTTATATTGGGTTCGTAAAGGTTGGGGTTAAATGTTAATTTTTGTAATATTATAATTCACTGCTATATCGATAAGTCAATAATATCATAAACCGATAGTACTGAATTAACCGATAGTATCGATAAACCGATTGTATTTGATACACCGGATGATTCTGTTTAATAAAAAAACATTGATTAATCGATAGTATCGACCAACTAAAACGATTAATCAATGCTATCGCGCAGGCCTAGTAATAACGAGATATGCACTATTTTTGTTTAAATAAATAGGAACATGAACGAAAATATCGATCACAGTGCAACATTTTAATTTTACACGTCAAGTTTGATTTACTATTGTCGGTGAAATGAACGTTGAAAACAAATTTAATTAACACTAATTTGTATTAATCAGCTCGTGTCATAATCACGCTTCCACGAATATGTTCATACACACACACACACAAAATAATATTCAATATTACGCAAAGTATGTAAGATCTTGAACTTTTCTTCTAATTTAAATTTTTTTTTTTTGGATTTCCGAATATAATATTTTTTGATGTGTAAAGTTCGCTTTAAAATTTTAGACTACAGTAATTCAGTGCAAACGTCAACTCCGCTATGAAAATGCGTTACTTACAGTGTTGCCGGTATTTGAAAAATGAAATTATCGTATAGTACCTTCAAAATGGTGATGGTGTAACTTACAGTAGTTTCGTGTTAAGTGAAGAAAACGTATTTTGCTAACATAAATAATAACCTAACCTATAAACTATAGTAAATGCCACGATCGAGCGTTTGGTCTGTTTAGTTCCAATAACTAAAACCGCGATTAAATTCATTAACTATATTACAATCTGTGCATCACAGATTTAAGACGACTTTACATTGCACCAAGGTGGATATATATATATCCACCTTGCATTGCACTATATGCCGTGAACCGTGATTTCCGGGAAAACAATTTATACGTTGTGATTGGCTGAATCTAGCAGTTAGAAAGCAATATACTACAATGTTACCATAGTATATTTCTTATACCAGAGAGTAGAATCCAATCTTATCCATGGTATCGGTGACTGGTAGTTGTCCGAAAAATGTTAAGGACCCGAAAATCAAAAATCGAAAAAGTACTACCAACAATTGTAATCGAAATGTTGCAATATAAATTGTTATTATTATTATTATATTCCTATTGATAAATGTTATACTATGAAAAATGATAAAAGTTATATATATATATTTCTCGGGTATTTTGTAGTTTACGATTTCAGTATTTTGATCTATTGACTATTAAGTTTTTAACTATAAAAGTTTGTTATACATCTTATTATTATATATAACAAAAATGGATTTTGATAATTTAATTACCTTTATCATGATAGTAGAAGAAATACTCAGTGATAGATTTTAAAAAATGTAATTAATATCAATTATATATAATATAATAATTATCATTTAGTTGAACAGTATTACCACACAAATAAAAAATAATTTTATAGTATAATTTTTGAAAATTTAATGTTGACAACAAATTGATTGTCGCCGTCTTTCGGCACGGATTCTTATCATTTTCCGGACAACTGCCCCCGACCCTTATGGTATATTTTATACCAGCTTCCAGTTACCATTTAATTACATCAAAACGAACACTGGAATCACTTCATTACATTGAAAATTATTTTTTACATTATTTATACTATGCTACCAGAAATGTATTTAGATGTTTACACATAAAAAGAAAATCCCCGTGAGTACTATACTGGATGAGACTTTTTTTAACGATTAATTACCAACTATGAAATTGTCGGTTTACAACTGAGTTTACTTGAAAATCATCATAATATCTTTATACCTCGTGCTGAGGCTAGTGAGGTTAGCTGCGATTGCCTCAGTTTTATGCGTCCAGATTAATTCCTTTTAGCTCACATTCGCGTTCCGAGACTAGCAGAGCTCTCCAATTTTCTGTCGGTCACCATTCTAATATGGTTCACGTGGTCGGCGTGCATTACAATATTTTCCGATGGGAGTTTGTAATTTATTTTGTTCACTGCACGGGTATGATTTTCCAACAACCGCGGTCGGAACAAAATCAATCGGTATTATAATTTCGTCAGAAAATCGTTTAATTCCGATACCGACGACGACCACTATCGTTTGCACCTCACTCTGGAGTAGGTTTATCATACACACGTAGTCACGTCCAGGATCGATGAAATATCGATAAAGCATTATACATACCTATTTGTATTCATAAATGCGCGTGTAAACATTGTTTCTCTCCCCCCCCCCCTTTGATGGGTTTCAGTTATTTTTTGTTTTTTATTATTCGTTTCATAAACCAAGTGTATTATATTGTGTATCCTGTTCAAACAAAAGAAAATCAATATCCCACAGTATATATTATTATATATCCCTGATGTATGTAATGTCTGCGATTCCGTAGTACCTATATTTGTTTTGTTTTTAACACCTGCCTATGTCAAATCATCGTTCGTGTTCATTTTTTGTCCGTATGTGTACAATTTTCTGATTAAATATCAATAACACTAAACGCACGTCGCTTATCCAATCATCCCACAAATCGTTGTTTCCCGACGGAACTGCACCTTATCCGAGTACATAAATGAAATGGACGAGTTTTGTATTGCACACTCTGTTAGAAAAACTATTATTATTTGGTTTAAAAAATTAACGTGTAACCGTTACATATATCTTGAGTAAGTATAAAATTATATTTATCAACAAACTTTGATTTTGACCGTTATCTATAAATATATATATAGATTTACCAGGTATGTTTATTTCATATTCATCCATTTGTATTGTTAAAATTAATTTTGTGGAACAATTTTCATATTTCATTAAATTTGTTTATTTTTATATTTTGGACTCAAACTATAGTAGATAGTTTATCCTATGACCATTTATCGTTTATAAAATCCCAAACAACAACAACAACCATTCGGAGTTTGGTCGAATTATTTTGTTTGTCTTACAATTTGAAGAGATCAAACGATATAAAAGCCGGACATTCTTGGCTTTACCGTTATTCGTACTATTTCCATGACAATGAAATAATGTGATAATGAAAGATCTGTGTTTACAAAAAATATCTGATATAAACGTTTTTATTTATCTAATGCGAATTTTAAACATTGTTAAAATATGTATCTACTTTTGCTATTCATTTTTTTGTGCTTTAAGTGATGGCAGTCATTTTTTTTTTTTTTTTTTTTGTTCAATCGAGCATATATACAGAATATATTTTTACAATTTTTTTTATAAAATAAACATTTTAATGTATTTCTTATAGCATTTTCATTCTATAGAATAAATAATATGTACAAACATATAGTTTTTCATCGTTGCATATGAATCTGTAAATAACTTGTTTAAATTGCATAAATATAAAAAAAGGTGTCTAAATAATATTGTTTTTTGTACAATTCAAATTATACGATAGTTTCACATCATGCGACTAAAGAACTAAAAGTAAACTTTGGTATTTTAAATCGAATTAATTTTGCAATGAACTGTCAGATTAGATTAAATATTCAGCCTGTCACGAACAAATTAAACACTTATAAGACCAAGGGCCAAGTTTTAATTTATTTTTTAGCATACTTAAAAAAACTTTATTTATTGACAAAAAAATTGTATCACAAATTAAATATTATTTTTCCTATTAGGTAATAGTGTAATATTATACTATAACATAGATTTATTTTATTTTTGAACACATTATTAATTTTAAAATGTTTATTGAAAGTCCTGACTTAAATATACTTATTTGAAATAATACATATATAACACCATCCAATTTTCTCGTCTTAAACAAATCTTCGTTTATTTATGTTAACACAAAAAGTTTATGTATAAATTTAGGACCATTTTAAATACAGTTTATTAAGTTATATTATACAATTACAAAATCAAAAATATTAATGATATAAAATTATTTTTCTATGAGAATATAGATAAGTGACTCGCATCCATACTGCAGACCGAAATATTTTAAATAAGAAGTAATACAGCAAATAGTACAAATAGGAAACAACCCCATTATAGTCCACTGTCCATCTGATATATTTCATTCGGAAAATGGTGTTTTAATTTTACTTGATTGTTTTGATTAATAGCGTTTATATATTAATATAGTTGATTAAATATAAAAAAAAAAATTCTTAAAAATACTAGATGATTCGGAGATCGACGTCATCAGCTGACTGAACGCGTTATATCGATTGTCAACAAGACGGGATTGGCCATACGAATGGACAAACCATTTGTATTATTGAGAAAAAGACACGTCGACACTACTACGGAAACGGTCGATAGGTAGGTAATAATTAATGACAACAGCCGTTATTGTAAGCACATCGGTGAACGTAATTTTAACAAAATTATAAGTACCTCTCTCTCTATACATATACATATAAGGGGACGAAGCGCCATTTTTACGATACGAACAAGTCGAGGGGGTAGAGACGGATTTAACGATCGGTCGCCGACTGTTGTAGAACGACACATTCCGTAAACCTAAGCCAACCTATAAACAATGCACCGGTATACGGTTTAGTACATATTGACAAATTGATATTCGTCCACCTAAGACCTTTTAGCGGGACATGTATCGGCATCGTATCATATACGTATACATGCGTGTGGTATCCACCCTATCAGCCGACGACATTTACTATCAGTCGCTGCGGATTTCGCATCGCACCAGAAATAGGTCTTAGGTATACAGACAACGGGTTTTATTTTTTTTTTCACCCTTTTAACCTTCTACACGCACACACATCGAGTCACTGTCGTGTAAGTATTAAGTAGACACTGTATATCACACTTATAATCATTCTACCGTTAAGTATTTAAATATAAATTGACTTTAATATGATGTTGGCGATTCGATGTTTCTCCGTTGTCTGCTATCGATTAATGAAGGGGGAAATGTATAGGCACTAGAAGACTCTAGAGAAGGATTCAAGTGACCTCATTATTGAGTAAGTCACAGTAAGAAATTATTTATCCAGCTCAAAAATAGAAGTACCTATGTTAAAACTGAAAATGATAATTTGAATGTCTATAAATAGCTGAATAATAGTCACGTATTAAAAATTATACAATTTATAAAAAATCTTATTTTCAATATTATTTTTGTAAAAATTTGTGAAATTTGTATAACAACTAAATAAGAAAATCGATTTTGCCGAAAACTAGTTTTGCGTAGGTGCAAATTCCCGATTTCTTGTTTTTCCAAATATTTTGAAAAGAACTGGGAATTTATAATTTTGCTTCCTAAAAGGAACAAATAGATTCATTTTATTTCCAGAAACGATATTAAATTTATAAACAAAGCATTTTTTTTACTAAAAAATGTGTTCACATAAAAAAAAAGAAAAAAAAATCACACACACACACACCGTTGTAAGATCAATACATTCATCGCATATCTAAAATGTATATATTATATTATCATATTATAAACATTGAACATATTCATGTATCAAATAAAAACTTACCTAGACGATTGTCGGTGCTGAAGAGCTCTCATATATCATAATATAAACAAGTAGGTATTCAAAAGTATTTCAAATATATTTCTATTGTATTTAAAAATACCTATTTAAAATACACTTCAAAAGCACTTTTAACAAGTATGTGCGAGCATCTGTACACGGACACAAGACCGTTATAAGCAGTGTATGTTATTGTCTGTAAGTACGATTAGTTAACAGCATTGCAAAAGACAGATGATTGCTGCGCATGTGACGTATCTTCTCGGTTGTGTTTGCCGTTAAAACCGTGGTGGCATAATATTATAGGTTCGCACACTTCACACGTTAGATATGACACAATATAATATGTATTTTTTTAAAGGATATCATACATTTTTTATTTCATACTCCACGGTAGAATATTTTTCTAAGTATTTTGATGCATAAGAATCAAATATCGAACCAATAATTATTCAGTTAAAAAAAAAAAAACTAAAATATGATAAAACCATAAAAAAACAAATTTTCAAAAAATGTATATATTTTTAGAGACAATAATTTGTACAGCGATAAGAATATCACCATGTACATTATAATTTTAATTACATGAGGTTTGTCCGGTAGTTTCGTATACTTAAGTACATTGCAACACTCAGCAGCAGGGACACACACACATATCTATGAACAATTCCATGTTTTTCCGTGTTAAATAATAGTATTCAGATTTTAATAGTGCTCTTAGATGTACTCACTGTCGTATCCTAATTTCGAATTAAATTTAAAAACATAATATCCCTTAATTATTCCTATATAAAGGATAAGAAGAGCCTACAATAATTAAAATAATAATAAAAAAAAAACATTTAAAAGTCAAAAACGGTACCATCACATTTAATATTTACTTTATTATATATGTTGTTTTTATTACTAACCATCAAGTGGCGTACGTAGAACCAAAGACGTTTATTTAACCTATTTGTATTTTTTTATGTTGTTTAGACTATAAAATTTCATAGATCAATTTTTATGGTCTGACATATAGGTTTAAAATGGCATTGTATTTTCTCATTGTACTATAAATTATAATACACAAACATAACGTTATTTGTTTTTATGTGGTACGTAAGACCTTTTTAAATGTTTTTATATTTATTTATTTACTTTATATAATCGGCTGTTAAAAAAATTATTTTTATGTACCTTACAACCTACCTTACTTCTTGTATTATATTTTGTTTTTTTTTTTTTTTGGTTTTTCTGAGAACTATGTTTTAAAATATATTAGAGCAAACAATACTAAATAACGTTGCAACTTGTAAAAAAATAGTATAAAATTTTAATACTAAATTTGTTTATAAGTTGTATTTATTTTTAAAATAAATTAATTGTAATTTTAGTTTATGTAACTCATTCATATTTATTGCAAGTGTCTAATAATTAAAATATTATAATATTTAATTTCTCTATACATAATTTAATTTCAATAAACTTTTATTTGCATTATTTAGTAAAGCTTTTATATTGGATACTATTTATCAACGAAACGGAATGTTAAAATTTCCAAATGATAACCTGCCGACCTTTTTTGTTGTTGTTTTCTAGTTGACTGCCTATTGTAAGATTACTCTACAACTCACGTTAGATGACAGTTTTAGTACCCTTGACAAATATTTTTTATATCATTACCTTCCACGAAAATACAAATTTTTTACTCTCCAAACTTTAACGAATAAATAAAGTACGTATACGCGTAAAACATTTAAAATTATTTATACTTTTAAGATTTTAAAGCTATGTTAAACATCTATTCTAAATTGTACCAGATTTGTACTCAAAAGAGAATATCATAGTTTTATATACTCATTAGTCAAAAATAAAATTATCAAAAAAAATGTAAATTATAAATGTGACATAATCATGTTATACATTAATTAACCATGTTTGTTATAAATTATATTATAATATTGTGAAATTGAAATTATAGTTACAAATAAGAATCTTTTAGTATACAAATTAGATATCTTACGATCAAAAATGAAAAGAACGTTAAAAATGTTTCATGATTAGGTATAATTTAAGTAATAAAATATTTTAGTTTATACTTTTAGTAGAGACACCTTAGATATTATGTAAGAAAACAAATAATATTATCTATTGTTTTTTATGCCTTAGGATAATTTATGTTTAAATAACAAAAAATATAACATATTAAATTCTAAAAAAATAATATTTATAAGTAGAATAAACGATTGCTTCTGACAAAATAAATAAGCATTGCCCACTTTTAAAATAAAAAACCGTATTTTACTTTGTCTACTCTACAAGTCACTTCCAATGAAATAAGGAAACATATTTAGACAGTTCCATTTTTTTTTTTTTTTGGCTACTATTGTACGAGGTTATTGCGTTATGACTCAATTATTTATAAATTATTATTTTCGTGTATAGTTCAATTTCCAATCCTTTCATTTCACCAACGAAAGTATTTTTAATGGTCGATATAATACATATAAATGTTCATAAAAAACATTAAATAAATATATATTATACAGATAATAGTTGCATTATTTTTTTTTTTTTTGAGATAACAGTAAAAGTTTCCGTTTTCAGCTTCAGTGTTGATAATGTCAATATTATTTGTTTCCTTTTACAAATTGAACTATAAAATATGGTTTGGACGTTATCCAATCTCGTGATTATTGAGGTATTTTTTTTAAATTTAATTAATTGAAAAAAAATATTTTTGGTTTAAATTCAATTTGCAACATATTAAATTTTCAGAGAATCAGGTCGTCTAAAAATTTAATTATAAATATACAATTCATAATACTGCAAATTGTGCATAATATTGATAATTTCATGCACCACACTAACCCAAGAAATTTAAAAGTCACGTAAGTATAAATTAATATATTACAATATGTACCTACACACAATAGTTTGAATGACCTCCTAAAAACTTAATCCAATCGTTTCCTCAACAATAATTAATATGAAATATAAATCAAACTTATTGTTTGTTGTAACAATATAAATATTACCCATTTAATATTTTCACTGCGATAAAAGTTTAACGAATATCGCATGTAAAGGAAGTCTACACGACGTATAATGTTTCATCTAGATATATACAAAATAACAAAATTTTTGCAATTTAACTCTAATACGTCAAAGTTATAGAGAAAATGTGCCGTGGCCCATATATTAATCTTCCCATAATTAAGTTGTTAAACAAAAAGTTGTTTACTGGTTTCCATTTCTGATATTATTTTGTCTGCAGATCCTAAACTTATAGCTATGTGATTTGGGTGATTCATAAGACAGAAGTGAAAAGAGAAAGTTTGATAAAAGATTATCAAACTTTACAATTATCGAAGATATAAACTAAAAAATTAATTAATCTAAGTGATACGAAAGTATTCATTTAATTTACAGAACAACTTATTGAAATTTTAAATATTATCTAACATTCCTTTAAAGTTCGATGTTCATAAATAATGCAAATCAATATTTGTATAGTACTGTGATGTTCAATTTAGTTCTTCAAATACAAATAAAAAATAAGCTTTTATGACAATATTGTATACATTTTATACGTTTTACCAACTATAGTAAAAACTACGATTGTAAATTTAAATTTTTGTTGTTATTTTGTTTTAACTGTTAATGTCTCAGACTTTTATAATACTAAACACGTTTTGATATCAGATAAAGTTTAGTTTGAAAAATCTCAAGAATTATACTGTAACATCAATTCTATTTTTTTTCTTAAAAAAAAACTTTTTTTATACTTTTATTTATCACGGACATTGGCAAGTATAAAAAAAATCTACAAAGTTTATGGATAGTAGACCCTGAAAGTAATTTTATATGCATTACAATATTATAAAAAAGTCTCACCCTCGGTATAAATTATTTTTTTCATTGTACGTGGGAATGTCCGATTGTTCTATTTATTTTGTCTTAAAAAATTCGGTAGAAACTTACAAAATAAACAAGTTGAAATATATATTTTTTAAATAATCGCTTCTTATTTTGAAAAACATTGTGGTCATTTTAATATATTCAATTCAAATAAAATAAAAACAATAATTCAGTGTATATATACGTTATAGCTATACATAAAACAATGATTCCACAATACAGTTCATTGTACAAATGTTTGTTTTGAAGTAAACATTCCTCGCATTGTTATATTAACTATTAGTTTATATCCTTTTAGGATTAAATTGTTGAAACTGAATTTCGGCTATCTTGAAAAGGCGTGTCTTTTGTAAAGTATAAGGGATCGGGTTAGTTCGACTTATCCAGAATTATTGCGGAAAAGTTTAATCATTTTCTTTTATGACTTTCCTATATCATACATTTTTGTAATAGACAAAATAATATCAGTACTGAAATAATGCTATCTCGCCGAGAAATACAATTTTGTCTAGAACTTTTTTAATTTGTGTAGTACTTTCAAAACGTTTAATATTGAATACATATTTATATACTATTGTACAAAGTGGCTAAAGTCAATAGATTTGTATTCGCTCATTTTATTTGTTAATATTTATATAGTAATTATTTTTTTAGTAGAATTGAAATTTAGAACACAAAAAAAATAAATATTTATGTTCTATTTCTACAGAAACTAATTATTTCGGCCTTTTAAAATCTATAATATCATGTTGATTCAGAACAATATAATTTATTGTTTTTATAATTTTTTTTTTGTTTTAAATTTTTGAATAAAAAAATAATATTTTAATATTGCAATAATTGTAAATGTTGGTTATTTATTGGACGGACAGTCATCATGTCATTTCCGTTTATCAGTATTGAAATATATTTTGTTAAACAACTGTGTCGCACAATAATTATAATAATATATATATTTCAGTATGAATGGATTACATAATATTTTTTTTTACACAAAGGCACATACATCAATGCTGCTATTAATTTACCGACGGAATTTTTGTATACATCAACTATTATTGGTACCCACCGAAAACAACGTTTTGTATACTTGCAATAAATGCGATGACCGTAACGATGCTCGAGATATTATACATATTATATTATACGGGTACAATAAAATATTGACGTCATTTCTGTATTCTGCGTGAACTCGATTTGTGGGGTATGGGTCCCATATTATATTATAATGTTGTAGGGATGCGCGCTGCTCTGCGGTTGGAGAGGATTTACAGTCAACTTGAATAATATTTCCGGTACCTATAATAATAATATTACGAGAAAGTTCTACGACCGCGGTATAGCATTATAATGTAATAGTGGTATAGTTAAAACAACCGTTTTATTAGCAAGATACTTGACCAAATAAGCGGGACGAGTATATTTTTGATTTTTAACCCTCCCATCACTCCCCGTTTTCCATAACGTTGTTTTATATTATGAATATTCTAATTTGTACTACTAATATAAAATATAAAAGTTAAATCTATTTGTGTATCTATTACGTTCAATTGAATGTCGCATTGTCGTTTACTCAATGCATCAAAAAGTGTTATTAATAAAATATTTTACTGTCAACTAGGATTTGATTTTGATATACAAATAGCCCAATGCAAAATGACCTGACCCGATAAACTTAGTGTTGTATATAAAATTGTAAAAATATGTCAATTCACCCTCACTAAGCACCAACTACTTGGAAAACTACTGTTCCAATGAAATCCATGGATAATCGATACATCTAACCACAAGATTAGACAAAGTCAAAAACGATAAGTTTGCATAATATTACGCGTGCGCAAACAAGATTTTTGCTTGTGGTGCTCAGTGCTCACAGTGTTTTGATGACTTTTTTGCTGTTTGGCAAAAAAAATTATTATCTTATTTTCAATATCAAGTTATAATTCATACATAATATTAACACCAAATTTAAGTAAGTACCTAATGTGTGGGCAATCACCAATTATAATATGCTTTCATGTATAAACATGACTCATACGGAAATCCAATAGTATACCTACATGTATATGGTATTTGTGATAGAGATCAATAGAAATAAAATATTGAAACACGAATATGTTTGTAAATTTATTTTAATTCAAAATATAATATCACCCTTAACGTACATCGTGTTTAATCGTGCTAGTCAACTAGAACATATTCACCGCACGTACGTTTATTATAATAGTGTTTTTGAGTGACACGCGTGTCTTATTAAGGACACCGATGAGTTGTGTTATTGGACATGGTATACGACAGGTACAAGTCGTTCGCCGGGGTGATTGACAGGCGCACATCGGTTGAGTACCGGTAGCGGATTATAATAATAATAATTAATAATAATAATAATATTCAAACGGTTAACGGTTACAAGTACGCTGTGTAATACGTTCATTTTGTGTATATATTTAGACACGCGCAATCCAAATATATGGTATTAAATATTATGTACGAACGACGGGCTGGTGAGGAGAATTTTGCCATATTGCCCCCGTCGAATAGACATTTCGTACACAGTATTAGGAGATAGTACATTGCTTTTTGTCACTGCGATAATGCCAATAGTTTGGTTGACACAAGTCTCCCCCTCTTTACTTTCGAGACATTGTAAATTAGCCTTAAAATATATGATAACCGCAATGATCGCAGCGACGTATCGCGGAATTCGGTGAGCAAAAGAAGTTGGGTTTTTTTTTGGTGAAAGTCCACGTTACCAGTAGATATCACAATAAGGTGCCTATTATTATATTATTCTTTCTCGTATATGCACACTACAACCACTGTGTGGTTTACTCATCTATATATCCAACTAAAAATTCTATCTATTGAATTGATATCTACGTTGATTAGTGAAAATACAACGAAACGCATTGATGGACCATTTTCTAAGTTACTAACTAGATACCAAACTGTTAAAAAAATGCGTTAAACGTTTATACTAATATTATGTAATTACTAATCACGTATTCGCATTTCATTACCAATCTGTGATGGTTAGTTAGTTAGTCGTGTAAAATCACTTTTCAAAATTCACAAGTTTATGATAAACATATATTTTTCACGGAAAAACTTTGTTTAGCAAACAAATTAGAATTTTTCATAGTCAATTAAGAAGACAGTCTCGTCTTAAATTTGTTGAGATTTAAAATTCTAATTGTTTCGACAACAATTAATTCTAGTAGAAAATTAAATTTCCATAAGTAAAAAAAAAATAAACTATAAAATATCCTTAGAAATAGAGGCTGAACATCGTCTTCAATTAGAACGATGGATTTACACATTTAAAAATGTAACCCATTCATTACAGTGGCCAACTGAATGACAAAGTACAAATAATCCTTTATATACAACGGGGATATTCTTTTTTTTCTTTTTTCTTATTTATTTAAAGTTACTCTCAGTATTTGAGATTGAACCGAAGATGTGTATGTAGATATAGATTACATAAAAGTTCATTTACCTTTCATTCTGTCATTTTTATTTCCATAATCAAAAATTGTTTGATCCTTAGACGCATTAATGAGGATACTGTTTAATCCCAGTTCAATACTAGATTATTCTTCATGGTGAAGGTAATTATTATTTTTATTTTCAGCTTTAACACCTAGTATAATGAAACACATAAATATTAAAAATGAAATTTTTGTGATGTATTGAATAATTGACTAAATCATAGGTAATTTAGACATCTTATACGGTACTGTTATAAGAAATTATGTAAAATATCTACTTGAATATATAGTAAATATTAGATAAACATTATTTATAAAAGTACATAGTTTAATTATTTTATGGTATTATTTAACAATGGGTACTTAAAGTAAATTGTTGCATCCTTCTTAGTTAATCTTGGAATTGTCATAATATTTATTGAATGTTATCCAGTATCCTATATATTTTAAAATCATTTTATAATAATGTTCTTATGATATTATATTCTACAAAATATCTTTGTCTCTTTATCTCTTTATCTCTCTCTTTATTAGCTATTATAATGAGCTCATTTATTTAAGTTAAGACACTAGTACAATTTATAAATATTTCATAGATATACTAATTATCCAAGTCTAAAAATAAAACAGAATAGATAAATAACCATTTTGACTCCAAAGTTAAAAACAACAATAACAACTTTGTGCTTATTCAAATAATAACATTTTTATATAAGATTCTTCATAAATTGTTCTTGTATATTGATTTGAAAAATATTGAAAATACATAAGCATAAATCGGATACGTGATGTTGGCATAACATTTGTATCAAATCCTTATAAAAACTATCTGATAATACGTACACGGGACTTGTTGGATATGTTGGACACTTGTTGAAATTGGTTGAAACTCAATGTTTTGTTTATTTATTTTTGAAATTTGTTATGCCAACTTCATGGCTAGTATCAAAATTGTGTTTGAGGTTGAAACCTTACGAATAACTTTCAACAATGTTTCTATGAGCTTATTGGATTTTTTAGACATTTGTTGGTTTACAAAACAACAGTGATTTATAAAACTTATACACACGTTCAAATGTATTACAGTGTTTACCGGTACCTTTATAAAATTATAATTAATAAATGCATATGAAATAAGAATAAAATTTTCTTGCTTTTTTTGAATTAAATTTTTCTATAATGCCTCCAGTATTTGTGGTTTTAGTAACTTCGCGTTCAATGAATATTGTTGACAAATCATTGGATATTTTTGTTTTGTAGTAGACTTAAAATATGATTTAATTAATTTCGGCTCATAAATCTGCGTTCACTAGATGCTAGTGTTATAGATAATATTTACTAGACTGTAATGGTTGTATATGATATATTAGAAAATCACCACCCAATGATTTATTATTAGATTGTCCAAGAAAAAATATATATTTTTTTTTTGTTGAAAGAGATGTTTACATTCACACACATTTATTCGGGAACTAGTGAACACCATATAATGATAGACTATTTAACGATGTAAATAAAATAAATAGGTACCTTTAACTGTTAAACATCAGAGAATATACACACCACGCGAGGCTCGGTTATCACTAACCAATTCTTCTATGGGCCAACCGCGGCCGAAGCAATATCAGTTTGTTTTTATTATCGAAATATACGTTAAACGGTGTAGTTACAATGTTCATGTTTTCGAACATTTTTAACGAGATTTAAATATCAAAAATATAATATATGACATTGTAGCTCCAAGACTGTGGCTATTGTATATTCGTTTTTATCGGTAAATAGGTGTCTAGTAGTAACCTGACGATAAATAATTCAATTGTTATTTATTATTTATTTATTGTTATGAAGAAAATATAAAAATATAATAAAAAAATATTCGTTGAACATTTATGTTCATTTTTTATTCAGTAATTCATTTTTTATTTCGTATCATTTGAAATTTATGGCACTCAATGATTTTTTTAGCACTTGGGCACATGCCCCGGATTAACCGCCCTTTTTTCTTATAAAGATCCATTGCTAGATTATTATTATACAGTATTACCAAAAAATAGATTTTGGTAAATAATGAATAAAACGCAATACAATAACATACATTTTGATATCAGCGAATCAGTTTGATGATATAGCATCATTTCACATTTGTGAAAATGATGAATAAAAGATGGATTACAATTTTACGATATTTCATTAGCTACACCCTACGGAACTGGCCCATTCAAAGGGTAATCGTCGAAGGAGAATGATTTATTATTGTAAAAAAAAAAATACAATTTGTCCATTGCGCCTTTCAATCGTTACAAATGTTCGCCAAATTTGTTACTCTTGGGGGTGTTGCTTAGTAAAAACAGTCCCAAGAGGGTCAGCCAATTGATGTTGGGTTGAGTTTGCGAACGCCACGCCATTGTTCGAAAATACGTACACTGTCGACATATATCCGAAAACCTTTGGTAGTTTCAATAAACTACCAATCGAGTTCTAAGGAACCCTTTTGCGTTAAATTTGAGAGAAATACTCTCTTTCGAGAGGTCTCATATATATATATATATATTATATTATAGCATATACAATACAACAATAGTGTGTATAATGTATAATATAATGGAAATGTTTGATCATAAAATGTTGAACAACGAGTATTATATAGGTTACCTATTATACTTTCAAGTCTATCCCTACGATGTACAAACATGAAAATAGTACAGTGGAATAACGCTTATAGCTGCAGTATTTTTTTAGTTTCGTGTTATATTTTTATGATTTGATTAATACACTTTTTTTTCACAACGATTTCATATTAATTTAACGTATATCGATTATATTTGATGAGTTTACTTCGTCCGTGGGAATAACGAAATATTAATGAATATTAATAATGGAAAAAAAAATATTAATCTGTCATAGACATCACCGTTATTTAATTTTTGTGCCCCTCTGAATCCATTTAAAAGCTAAATGGAGTGCTATTAGAGAAACCGCTTTCGACGGATTAATTAAATAAATTGTGACCCACCGAGGTTTACCGGCGCGTCCACCTCGTAGTTGTCACCGTTTCATCACGGTTTTTTTTATTTTTGTTTTACCGCGGTTTTATGTTATTTCATTCGAGTGTGAACTCAAAATTTATTTTTGTTATCGAATAATAATAATTTTTATTTCGGTATGTTTCAGAACGAGGTGATTTATTCGGCTTTCAAGTCCATAGTCGAACAAACCGAATGTCCGGCGTACAGTAAAATACTGTGAGTACCTACCTACCTATTATTATATATTTATTAGTTTATTATGCACGGTTTTATTTGGTTTTGAAAGTAACACAAATTATTTTAATGGAATGCCAGATTTCATATTGTGCGGAACACGATATGGCCCTAAATATTTTATTGCGTTATTGTATTCAACTGCTATAGCGGTGCAACGCAAATGATAACAATAACAAAAACATAGCAAACAGTTAGGTTTTTATTTATGTCAATCGATAGTCCACGTGGCTTTTACCTTATACGCTTCGAGTGTTCGCTTAAACACACTCGTGCTATGTTTATGACAGACTTAGGGGTGTATGATCACGGTTTTGCTGGATTTGCAAACGATGGTGTTGATTTAACAATTCAACGTCCTACACATTTTAAACGCGGCGTTGGCCGTATGTAAGTATCGCAAAAGGTCATTTCAACGTAAAACTTATCCAACTGAAATGTTTATAATGATACGACGTCAAAATTATAGGTGGTCGGCACCACAATAATTTCGTTATTTGGAATTTAATAAGGTACAAGACGTGTTGTATGACGTATGATGTATAAATTAAATTAAATTCACTTCTATCGGGTTAACATAATATATAATAATATTCAAGAATAACCACACAAATAATATATATAAATTATTATTGTCGAAGTATCTTTTCAACACAGATATTTTACAATAAAGTCTTCTTCGTATTGGAAGATTATTTCAGGTTTTTATAAACGTATTGTCCTTATTATCTACTGTAAGTACTCAAAACCATAATAATTGTACTAAATTCTAATTTATGCTCGTGATGTATTGACAAATCAAAAAAATTGAAATATTAAAAGGTTCACCAGTAATCAATATAATATCTAATAGATACTGTCTGTTAAATGCAATTGGATTATCGTTTTATAATATTGTTACGAGCAGAAGACTATTTGGAGTCAATTTTTATGTGGATAAGTTGATTGTGTGTCATAACGGATAATTAAATAATTGAAGCAACATTTTAAAATTATGAAATTCCCAACAACGCACAATTAATGCTATTTATTTAGAAAAAATGTTATATAGTCATACGATTATTACATTATAAATTAATGTAATATTTTTTTTTCGTTTTAAAGACTAATTTAGAATACGCAGTATTTTCTTATAAATAATACATTTTATAAATGAATATTATTTTTAGTAATATATAATATATTCTTGTTAAATATAAAATCATTTATCACCACAACCAATTTTTCCTATTATGATTAGATTAATAATCTCATAAATTTTAGATAAATTACCTTCTTTGATGAACTATATAGGTAATTTATTTAAAAATAAATAGCTTTAAAACTTTGCTTATAGTTAAAACAATTATAGTTGTACGTATTATTTTTTATCAAAAATCAAAACGTTGAAAAATAGAATTCATGATGTAACCTTATAAAATAAGCTAGTTTTATTAAAATGTAATTTAAGAATACTCACTACGTATATGTTTATAGAATATTGTAAATTAATGTATCTATGTAAAGAAAATAAAATACGTTGTTCTAAAACTTATACATCCATCGATTTTCAAAGAGCCTAAAAAATACATAAAAACATAGTCCATTTTAAATCACAAATATAAATATGGTTTAGAACTGTAGTACAAATCATGTTTGATATTGCAAACAATTTCGTTTCAAATCTAGAAAAAATTGTTCGTTTTCTTATAAAAATAATGGCAAATCAAACACTCGTTCTAAACACATTAAGATTTCTACACAATTTATTCGGGTACGAAGTTTTGCTTGGTCATACTTGTTTAACGGTATCCTGATATACAAAACAGTATAACTTTGAAGCAAATGGATGTAAGAGCAAAGTAAAAAAGAAATACGTTGAATAAATTTTGTTACAAACAGAGGCATCATTTATGGAAGAGGAGGAAGGGATCACCACACAAGCATTTGTCATGCCCCTATAGGTTTATAATGGAAAACGTCCGCAAAGCGAATCTTTGCACACCGCTTGCCAAATACAATTTTTTTCTTTTTTTCCATTTATACCAGATGTACTCTGTTTAACTTAATTGAAACTATTCGTCTTATAAGCTCAAATTATGTAAGGCAAAGGAATATTGTTTCATAAAACCTCAACGCGCAGCATTAAAGTAAATTGACACATTATATTATTACTTTTTTTATATCATGAAAATAAACATAATATAATATCAACAATGGACGCTTTATTTTTATAATGCGACGATCATCCGTTTAAATATTTACGCAGGTTAAATAGTTTTATTCTCAATTATCTTAATCTTATATTGTTATTTATCATAAAGATAACAATGATAAACACACACACACACACACACACACACACACACACACACACACACACACACTCATTTTTGGAATTTTTAATGTTTGAATACTTAAGTGTCTACATAATTGAAATACCCATATCTGATAGCAAAATGCATACAATGTAATTTTGAATGATGGTGTGTAAACGTATTAAAAACGATTTAAAAATGAAAAACAATTTCTGCCGTTCAACCTCCAGTTGTCCTCACTCCTTGGGTTTGTCAAAAAAATTGTGAAAGAGTGTGCGGGTGGACAATTAAATCGTGGGATAGGTATTATCGGCAGTGTGACGGCACGTTTTGTTTGTCTGGGAAAAACTCGAGCGCACTCACTTAATTACGTGATCGTGTTATTGAGCCCTTCAATTAAACCTCTCTCTCTCTCTCTCTCTCACTCTCTCTCTCTCACTCGCTACCCATGTATTTTCTCTCTTTTCTATCTTCACTCTCCGTCTCTCTTATGTTTCTGTCTTTCCCACTCCATAGCTCGGTTTCACTTCTCACGATCCCTCGCAGCCGTCGCCATCAAAACCGCTAAACGTTTGAGTTAATTACACAGTTATAAACAGCCACCATCGCCGCGGGTGTGCATCCGCCACTGTAGTTGAACTGTGTCAACAAAACTTTACGGGAGATTCATTAGGGTGCACATCAATTAGAAAACAACGACGGTGGTGATGGTGGAAAAATAACAATAAATAAGAAAAGAATGAAACGACAACGGATATCCGAGTGGAATATAGGTGTCACGCCGACAACTGTTTAAAGAGGCTTACTATACACATGACTACGAATGAGTTGTCACTGTATTTAAACTCATAATATTGTCATCATTCGATCGAGATATACATAAGGCACCCACTCTCCTTATTGTCACTGACCTGAAACACACTTGGTTATTTCATAATGTACCATAAAATATTATACATAAATACGCCTGTATTTCCAAATACGAGAATTATCGTTATAATATCGAATTATCGTATTATCGTTCCTGGAAGACATCGTCGGGAAAGTGCAAACTATCGTTCGGTATTCAGTGTATTATAAATCGATGTTCAAAATTGTTCTCCATATTATACGACGAATTATTATATTGATACAACCTTATGATATTTTTTGACAAAAAAAATGTTATAATGTATAAGACAGTTTTTTTTTTTTTAATTCGTTTTCCGGAACAAAATATCTATTGATCTATTGTTATCTATTGATATCAGCAAATATTTTTCATATGTTTTTAAAGCATTAACAAGTAAAATAGTGTACTGATAATTTGAAGGACATTCATCTATTCCACCTCATAAAGCACCTCTTAGGTATTTACATTTACATTTTACATTTATTTACATTTAATTGTTCACCTTTAGTACGTCTTTAAATACATGACCCACAATACAATTTAGTTATACTTACCTTTAGGGCTCATAATAAAGACACACGATCATTTTTCGTTTATATCTCTAAATAAATTATTCTTAAAAGTTATAATATTTTTTAAATATCTTAAATATAGAGCGAGAATTGTTTTGCAGTCCAAAATTTAAAAAAATATTGCGGAAAATCACATAAAAATGAATCGAATTATGGCTTTTTTTTATTTTTCTCGACAATAAAAATTAGTTCATTATAATTTAATAGATTTAAAAAAATATCACTTTGTTTGAACTGTAATATATATATAAATTGTTTTTCGATCGTTGTAAATATCGAACCTCGATGAAACGTAAAAGATAACGATATGTTTGTTCATATAATTCAAAGAATAATTATTATTAATATCGTAATTCTATAAACTGTATAGCGTATCTTTGATTTATAGATGCCGCTTAATAATAACACTACAAAGTCCAGTAAAATAATGGTTTAGGGACACGATTTTAATAGTTGGTTTTTTTTTAGGTATAGTTGTAAAACCGTTTGAGTTTGTGATATTATAATAATATTCTTTCCGTTTCGAATCATTAACTAATCTAAAATTAATAGAATTCAGATTCGTGTTTGAACATATAGATACATAGGTACCTAAACTTGAGGATGTCCCACGATGGTTTACTTGTTTGAAGTAATGTAGATTCCATTATCCCATCGCTTTGAATAACTAAACATTCGCGGGACATAGCATATTAATCCATGCACGGAGAGACCTTTATAAAATAAATTTAAAATTTATATTAAAAATGTATTTATTCTTTGTTACCTACAGAATTAGTCTCAGACTTGAATAAAATAATTTTGTAATGACACATTTTAATTATTTAATTTTCGTGTTGAATTAAACTGAAGGCTGACAAATTTTTAGTGCATAATTATTATTTTCGTGTAGTGTAAAGTGTTGATTTAAATTATTGAAATGAAGATATTCAAAGTTTTTAATTTTAAAAATAACATTTCTATTATCAAACTACGTAATTATAATATGTTCTTTTGACAACAAAATTAAGAGAAAGAATTTCTAGTAATAATAATTTAACCTTAGTATCTTAAGATAGTACCTATATTATTTTTAACGATTAAATTTCCTAAACGTACGAGTATGATGAGGTCAAAAATTGAATACTTATTATAGAATAAATGTATTATTTCATGAAAAGTAGAATAATATTTATTCAAAAATATCTAATTATAAGAAAATCACTGAAAATATTGTTCAAACAAATAACTTATTATAAAAATAAGCATTCAAATATATATACTATAATATTGTGTTCTATAATTATATTGTAATAGAAATTTCAATCTGTAATCCGTGCACTGAAGTTTTTCAGAGTCAAGAAATCATTTATTTCCATTGAGTTATCATTGTTTATAATATTAGGTGGCTAACTTTGTAATTTTGGTATTTTTTTCAATTATCATCATATACCCACAAGTTAGGTTAGGTGCATGTTATAAAGTTGAAAATTATAATTTTCAGATTTTTTTTATTTCTTTCTATATACATTTTAATAAAAAAGTTTTAGCTAAGTCAATAAAGCTTGAAAAATTAATAGAAAGTTCTTCTTTATATGTTATTCTAATTTCTAATATCAACGAAATTGAATAATATTATTCGAGAAATAACGATTATAATTCAATAAGTATTAATATACATATAATTAAAGGGACTTAAATCTTGCACAAACTTACACTAAAAATAATACGTATTTAATTAAAATATGCAAGAATTTTTTTTTAAAATAGTATCAAATATAGAAATATTATCAAATAACGATTAAGCATATATGGATGTTAACGAATAAAACCTATATAGATATTAACGAATCAAATCTATTATTGAAAATTACCAATAATAAAAACCAATAATAGGTTGTAGAACTAAATATTTATAGTTTGAATTGATTTAAAATCTAAAATAATAAATTCACATTCATATTATATATAAATAATAAATTCACAATTTACTAACATTTTTAATTTACACATGATTTGTAATACAAATATGATTTACCCACATAATAAGTAATTACCATAAATTAACTGATTTTTTTTTACATAAATAATTCTCATGGCATACTGTATGGTCATGTATATACTAAATTGAAAAAATAATTTCTGCAGCTCATATATTATAAATTCATAAACTATTATGACAAAATAATTATCACTTTTAGATAAGGAAATAATACCAAATTTTACTAATATAGCTTTAAGAACAATATTTAAAACCAATTACTTTATATGTAAGTTATGAATTCGAGGTTTTTATTTTATGTTCTAAAAAAAATAAATACTTTTTCGCCATAACAAAAGTTATGATTTATTTCCAATTAAAAATAAAAATATTATAAAAATATCGATAAATATAAGAGTATACATTGAAAACGCCTGGATTAAATAAATGAAAGTTTAATTCAGTAATTTTATCTAATACCTCTTGAAAATGTTCTTATTGAATTAATAAACATTTTGAATTGCTTGCAATTTATACCTATTTACCAGTAACTAATAATTTAATATTTTTAAAATATAAAGTATCATATTTTAATATAGCTACAAAGATTTTTTTCTGAATACAATCGTGTAACGTAAAAATTATGATTACATATTTTATTACATTTTTGTATGTTTTTTTAAAGCGTTTTAATTATTTGTATTTTTGGAAAAATGTTTTTTTTTTAAGTTAAAGACAGTAATTTATTAATATACTTATTGAGTTCTATATGCTATTGACATCGATTGTAATTTGTAAATACACAACTGTTGTCAATGTATACTTGAAAAAAAATAAAATATAAACATACTGTATGTCGGTTGATGTGTAACTGCCTCGCATTACCAACTTTAGTGTAATCCATTGTTCTATATTATAAATTATAATAACAAGTTAAAAAAAAAAAGAAAAACTCAAACGCTAAAATATTTCTATGATATATTTTATAATATCTACCCAGAGCATAGTAAAATATTTTACATAGAGTGATAAAATTGTCAATATATCTTTAAAATTTTATCACACCAATAAAATATTTATAAAAATCAGTGCAGTAGTGCTGCAAATGTATCTTGAATTATTAAAAATCTGTAACGAAATGCAACAAGTCTTTCTTCCCGGTGGGAATCGAACTCATATCATAGCTGAATCCCGGGTCTTTCAACGAATTTCCCAATAGACTGCAGGATATCAGTAGGTTTTTGCAATTTTCTGAAAAACCATAAGAACATTTTAAAAATGAAATAATATCATCTTAAGTTTCATATTATATTAAATATAATTTCCTCTAAATGGGTTATAATGTCATGCTATTGTTTTATCACTTTAGATCATGCAAAATGTGATAACATGCAAACTTAAAAAAATCACAATTTTATAACCAACATAATCCTAGAACCATTCAGTTTCTAAAAAAATCTTTAATTGAAGTTATTTTCAAAGGGCAATCTTAAACGTTTTTCAATGTTGAAGCCTGTTATAGCATAACAAGTTTAGTGACTCATCTAAAATATCTATTTTATATTAATATACAAAATCTATTTCCTTTTATCTCATTAAATTTTCTATAGGCCAATTTTTTCATCAACTACTCAGTTGACTGTTGAGTCACTCTTAGGTTTATCACCAATTTCTTTGAACCAAATAATGTGAATGTCGGTGTTATGTAAACGCGTGGAATTCAGTAATTTCAGCACAAGTTTTTCAAACACAATTATTTTCTTCTATAAAATACAAATTATTAATCTAAAATACCTAATTTGCAAGAAATCATAAAAATAATAAACACAATAAAATTAAAAACAAGCCTCTATATACGTTGGACATTGAAGTTCTTCAATAGCATTTTATAATCTGATTAATTGATAAAGTTTAGGTAATGTGTTTAAGGTAATACGTTTAAATCCTTTAGTCGGTTCACATATAATAGGTAATAATAATATATACTAACAGTATGTACATGACAAGATTTAACCATTGAAAATTTAAGTATTTTGAAGTACCTACTTACTCACTAGTTTATCCAAATTGTCAACTGGAAATCTACATTTTCAAGCTAAACCATTTGGAAAAAACAAAATGGAAAATAAAACGTACACAAGTTCCGTGAAACAATAAATCTTTGTGTGTTGAACATACGGATGTACAGAAATGGAACGCACTAAATTATAAAATGAGAGAAAAGAGAAGAAAAGTACATTAAAACGGATAGACGGCCAGGCGGGGTATTAAAAAAAAAGCAACCGTACGCGCAAGGATGTATATTTATTACTCCCATACAATAATATTATGTGTATGAATATTCTATAAAATATTCTGGTGAAGGTGTGATTTCATGAAAATCGGTGACTGTTCAATATACATTTCAGGCAATTGACAGCCATACGCTCTATTGACTATAATATTATATTGCGTGAGGTAAATTTTTCGATTGTCATTTTTTCTGACAATCGTATTGTGTATATGTCTTATTAATAAAATATTGTGTATATGTCTTAATTTTTTCTTTTGTACTATTGCACGTTTTATTTACGTTTTTAAAACGCAAACCATAATTTTAATTCTATATTCCGTATCAAAATGTTATATTGAAAATTCGGGTGTACAAAATTTACTCAACATTGTATTATCGCGTTATAACTATTATAAATATTTAGCGGTTTTATGAGTTCGGATAAGTTGAGCATCCATTCACGGGTAAACTATTCACAGTCAAAACTACTCTTTGTTTAATTCACTTTAAAAATATTTAGTAAATGTCTACACAAGAATAAAAATTGTCGTTTAAAAAAAAAATGGATTAAAATACAAATAAAAAAAAATTCATTTTCTTACACAAGTGGTGTATTTAATATTATATTGTATGATAGATATATACCCATATGAAATTTTATAAAAGTTCAAAAACAAACAAAAACCCTCCACATTATTCTAGAAAACATTTTAACCACGCAAACATAGTAATAAGTTGTTGAGGTTTTAGGCTCGCTTTAACACTCCTACTCAATACGTATATTATCATAATATTGTGTACATTTGATCTGTATGCATTTGTTTCGTGTTTTCTACGCATCGTCAGCTCTGTGGCAGACTCATTGTGTGTACATAATGCCCATCATACGAGCAGGGGAAAACACATAATAATGCTTTGAATGCGGTATTATAATTATTTAGGAAAATCGTATAATATTGAATACATTAGTTTTCCGTGGTGTCATACCTACTACACAAGAATAATATCGGGTACTGTAATATAACGATAATAATATTCTCAATAAATGCAAAAAAAAAAATGAAGCGTTATGGATGGTAAGTTGTGCGAAAACTGATAAAGTTTATTATATTTTTCTTGAAACGTATATTACACGACACATAATTTCGTTTACACACAAAAAATGCACAACTTTTAATCGGAATAATAATTCTATTTTATATTCCTTATATTTTTTGTTCAAACATTTTAAAAATTTGATTTCTACAGTAATATACGTTCTTACGATAAAGCATCTTACCATACTTATTATAATATTGAAAGATACATTTTATAAACGCTTTTACAATTTTAATTTTAGTTTTGATTGTTGTTTTGTTATTTAATGTTCAAACAATACAATTATTTATTAGCTATTTTGATAATTGTTTTCATAATATAATCATAATAAATTGTGATGATTTGTTAAAGTATTTGTTAATTTCGTATTTTTGTAGATTATTGTAATTTGTGATTTGTCGAACGTAGGTTATTGCAGTGTTAGTGAATACTAATTAAAGAAATAAGACAAAGGCAGCACAATATATTACCAACCAATTGTATGGAAACAATGTATTAATTAAAAAACGGTTAAGTTGGTTACTGCATTTATTTGCATTTAAGGATTTATTTGGATGATATTTTTACGTTAAATGTAAAGTATTTCAATATCAATTGAAGAAATAAATTGAAATCGTTTAATACTATTTAATAATATCTTCCATCTTTCACTAAATACTGTTTGGATAACCTGCAGGATAATAGGATCTCCATAATTATATTTGGTGGAATTTATTAACCGATGTTATTGTATAACGCTTAAAATGATATTCTAACGTTTCTAAAGCTTTCCAGACTTAATATAATATTATGGTTTTTAATATATTTTCAATTAAAATAATTATGTTTTACGGACGGCATCATGTACGACGACCAGAAAATGTTGTGTTTTATTATTATTTTTTCTTTGTTCAACTTTCCGGGTTGTCTTGCTGTCGTGGGGATGTACTCACTATAATTATTGTGCACGTTGTACATATAATATACACTCCGCTGGGACAATATTCGTGGCCGTAAATATATTAAAAAGGCGCCGCGAAATAATGCAACATATGAATGAAACAATCAACAGCGGAATCAAACGAATTATCGGAATTCCATAACAGTGTTCTATTTTTCAAACCCAACATTCGCTTTGTGGACGTGGCGTGGGCGAGTAATCAAACCGAAATGCAATACTAAAAAACCAATTATACAAACAGCCATCGGGTAGAGAAACAATAAGTTCGCGT
Source organism: Pentalonia nigronervosa (assembly GCA_014851325.1). NCBI lineage: Eukaryota > Metazoa > Arthropoda > Insecta > Hemiptera > Aphididae > Pentalonia > Pentalonia nigronervosa. The sequence goes on along the minus strand of JACXSJ010001026.1, from coordinate 56,287 downwards.
GACGTGGCGGCCTCCGTTCAAGTATTACGTTCCAGTAGGTATTTTTGATTGGATATGGGATTTTTGGAATTGACGCATTTAAGATTAATCGCCGACCGTGTATCCGAGTATGTAAGACAGCGACTGTACACTTGAGGATGTGTGGTGTGTGTGCGTGTGTTTATGTGCTCTATTGCGCCGTTTTTTTTTTTCTCGGAAACAGAAAACGCTGAAAAAGAGGTTTATTCACACCAGTATTACACCGACGTCTGGATAAAGACATTATGCAAGATTTAATAAAAAATTCTGCACTAGAGAGAAGCAAAAATAAAATCGCCCAATATCCATTAAATAAAAACCTCTCTACTATTATATAAAAATAAGCTAACACGCGCACACACACTATTCATACGGCAACGCGTCTTCAACCGACCATCATATTATATACCTATTTTCTTACTTCCGAGAATTTTGACGTAATTTATTTTATGGATACGGAGATTTTCACTAATAACAAAACGTCCGGTGTCCTCCACATAACGTGTTTCAACATCAGTGATTTATTTTTTTATCAAAATAATATATCATATTTAATATTATTCATTGGTATTGTCATACTATTGTATAATTATTTTATTGTATCTAAAAAGTAAATATATAATAATATAGTAAATAGTAAATAATAAAGTAATAATATAGTAAATAATATAGTATAATGATTTTTACCTCGTTAATTGGTAAATAAATAAACTTAGATAATAATAAATCGTACGCATTTTTTAAATATTTTATCATCTAGAATCTGTAAAATAATAACTTAATAATAAAAAAAAAATATATAAATTCTTTAATTTGGTTTATTTTGTGAATGGTCACACAATATATAATAAATTATAGATGTATAATTATGTTAAACTATTCGAGGGATAGTAGTATAATAATGTTGTCTTATCCTTTGATTATTAATTATTGAACTCTAATCAAATTAATATTGATATATTTTTTAAGTAGTATAGATAAACGAGTAACTATGATTAGGTGTACACAGTTAAAAAAAAAATAGACAAAAAATAATTAGTTGAATATATGTACACACTATACCTAACGTTGTCACTTCAAATATTTTGAAATTCTTCGTGAGATGGTATACGAAAATAAAATTTAAAAATTCTATAAAAAAACGCAGGTGACCTTTTCTTTAATAGAATGCTTTTATATTTAATGTACTATTTGCTCCTTATGTTTTTCTTTAGGGCTTAAATTCAATTACACCAAAAGCGTATTTTTATTTATCAATATGTCTCTATTTAGTTTTTAATATTATCGCAAATATAATTTTAGGTTATTTTATGCAATTTTAATTTTTTATTAGGTATATAAATCTCAAAAAATTGAAACACACAAGTACCTTTAGCTGTATCTTATAAATTGTATACAAACCATATAGGTACTTTTGAACAATGTTGGAAGTTAAAAAAAAAATTACATGAATAAAAAATTTACAAATTATCACAATGAACATTAGTATTTGATACATTTTTTAGTTTTTATGGATAACTTGCAAGCTGCAGTTTAAAACGTTTTCGAAATTAAATGAATTATCATTGGATATTAATTCAGATACATTATACATTCGATTTTTTTTTTCATATAAGTAGCAATTTGTGATACTGTTACAAAATAACATTTTTTTACTGCATTTATCACTCGCCAGGTGAGAATATATCTCTTTCCACAAAAAGAGAACTGATGACATTCAATTGATTCACATTCTCAAAAATTCACTTTGTTTGTAGACTTGGATACGATGCCCGACCAATAAGTAAATAACATATATTTTAGACAAATGTACAAAAACAACCATCTACTATACTAATGGCCACCCGTAATGCTTTAACAAAATATACCTGTGGAGTTTCGAGGTATCTGTGCTTTTCTTTTAGCAAATAATTTATATTTGCCAATTCGTTTGATACGGACATTTATTATTGAGTGATTAAATTATATTACTAGAGCTCGAAATTAATAATATAATGAACAACTTTTTAAAAATATTAATGACCTAAAAAATTCAAATATAAAATAAAAAATTTGGAAATTCCCTTAAAACAATTGTAAAGCAATAAAAATACGAAGATAAATAATTCATAGTTTTCTTAATTAATTGTATTAATATTAATTTATACTCAAATTGAATGTTTAGTTTACTTATCCTATGAGTCTATGTATTTTTATAGATACTATGTTTATACAGCAAAATGTATAGTAAATTTCCACTTTTACAAAAAAAAAAAAATATTAATATTTAATTGTTATGTTTACAAAATACAAATAATTTGTTAAATAAATACTCAAAATATAAGAACATTTTATTAAAAAATGAAAAAAAATACTGAAATTAACTTTAAATTAATTGAAATTGGTAAAAAAATTACTTGAAATAACAACAAAATAACAAAAATGTCTTAAAAAACCAAAAAAAAATAGGTGAAACATGCCGAAATAAAAACTTGTTATTTAGATTTCTTAGTAATTGGGAAATATTTTTAATTAAGAAAACATTGTCTTATAGACTCTATGGAGTTACAAATAAAATTAAAAAAATGAATATTGGTCAATTTCCGAACATCGCTTATTGCTACACAGGTCAAACTGTGTCGAACATCAAAAAGTCAAACAATTTCTTGGTATTAATTTTATTAAAAACTAATCTGAAGCACAGACGAGAGAATCAAACTAATTTAACAAACGAAAATGGGTCAACTGCTGCAGAAAATATTGCAATGTTATAAATGGATCTATATGTCTCGTATATTATATAAAGGTGTTATATTATATAATACATTTTAGTTCTTCAGCGTCTTTTACCATTTAGAAAAATACTTTGTGACATTATTGTTTCCCTAGGGCAAACTGTTGTTCTTCACAATTTCTGATAACTGCGCGATACAGTGGTTGTGCTTTTGCTGAAAAACAAACACGATACAAACAATATATTATGTCTATTCTCAGTATTTTTAGTTTCTATCAGTGGAGTATGATGGTGTCATAAGTATTTAATTTAATAATGATTAAAATGGTTATCAATTTGAGATTGAATAATATTAAATAAATTAACATTTATAAAAAAAAAAACGTATATTTAATACCTAGCTGCTAAGTAATAAGAATAGCCTAATTCAAATTTAAAAGAATATCAGTATAAAATAGCCATTAAACTAAAGAGCTTTGAGTAAGACAACACAAAATTAGTTTGTTCATATTTTTTTATAAATAGTCGAAATTAATTTGATGATTTTATCTTTCAGAAAAGTAATTTCTATATAACATAAGCATTTTTTTTTTATTTTAAAAGAATGTCCATTTCGAATAATCGTTAGCGACTAACACGGACAAGGAAAATTATCTAAAATTCCAGAAATATTTTCGGCTTACGTAGTTACGTGAAAATAACTTCACGTTTAACCCATATGTAATATGAATAATTTGAAAATCTAAAATAGTTCATAATTAAAATACCTAATAATAACAATAATATATTTTTTATATTACATTGTATAACAAAGCAAGAATGATATGCAATTATGTAAAATATAATTTTTAAAAGAAATTTTACTCATTATTTAATTTATTGATTTGGTGAAAACATTTAAGTACCTATGTATATCAAGATCGATTAAATACAGTGGCGCATCCGGGGGAGGGGGGCTTTGGGGCTTAAGCCCCCCCCCCCCAAAAAAAAAAAAAATTTTTTTTTTTCATTAAATTATACATTAATATAGCAAATATAATAGTATAAAAATGATAAATGATAATGTTATATTTTCAAATTTTATTATATTATATATACACATATATATAATAATAGTTCAATATTACGTGATAAGGTTTTTGGGAATCGCCGATTTCTTATTTCGTTGAAAATTAATTTTAGATTTATAGATATTAGCGAGTAGCGATTATGTAGGATCGACTTTGATTGGTAACTACGATAACAATGAAAGTTATGACTTTCGACTGTCTGTCGAAAAAAGGTGAGTTAAAATGAGTCAAAAACGAATGAAACCTGAAGTTAGTACTAATAGTGATCTTCTTAATTATATTAGTATTAAACCAAAAATTTCAACAATCAATGAACCGCCCAGAACTCAAAAACTTTTCGCTTCACCGTCGCCGTCAACATCTGATATTGTTGGTAATTATGAAAATTTTTCTTCTTTAGATATACCATTATTTGTAAATAAAAAACTCGACGACAAACAAAAAATTAAAGTTTTACAAAATGTGTGGGTCCCAGATAATAATTATAATTTTCCCAATTAGCAAATTGGTAATCAAAAAAGAAAATTTAATATACTATGGTTAACTAAATACAAATGGTTAACATATTCAATTATTGAAGATAGTGCTTTTTGTAAAGTTTGCGTATTATTTTCACCTTCTGAGGCTGGTTATAGTTCCAACCAATCACTTCATACATTTGTTAAAAAGGGGTACAATAATTGGAAAAAAGGCTCAGAAAAATTCGAAAAACATGGAAGTTTAAATTATCATAAAGAAGCTAATTTAAAAGTTGACCATTTTCTGGATGTCATGTTAGGAAAAATACTATCGGTAGATAAACAAATTGATAAATCTCATCACTAACAGACTTTAGAGAATCAAAAAAAACTTAAACCGATAATAAAAACAATTATTTTGTGTGGACGACAATGTCTAACACTTAGGACACATCGAGATTACGGAACGTTTAATATAGATCAAGAGCCCGAGTGCAACAAAGGTAATTTTTGAGCGTTGCTTAGGGCACGAATTGATTCAGGAGACACAAATTTAAAACAGTAGAAAATTTTTTAAAATTTGTATCAGTAGAATCAAATTCAGGTTAAAATTTAACAGATGTACTTCTAACAACATTGAATTTATATGGTATTAATATAAACTATTTACGTGGACAAGGCTACGATAGGGCTGCAGCGATGAGTGGCAAATTTAAAGGTGTCCAAGTGCGCATAATAGAAAAACATCCAATTGCACTCTATGTACATTGTGTTTCACACAGCTTAAATTTGGTTTTATCTAATGCTGCTGATGTGGTACCTATTAGGAATAGTTTTGGTGTTATAGAAAAAGTGTACACGTTTTTTAATACATCAAAACATCAGATTGTTTTAAAAAATCAAATTCAACTTTTAGTTCCTGATATTAATAAAACTAAACTTATTCAACTATGTCCAACTAGATGGGTTGAACGACACGATTCAATAATAGTATTCAATTGACTTTTATTACCTGTAGTGGCGGCGTTAGAAAAAATTCAATCGTGGAGACTGTAAAGACTCTTCACCAGGTACATTTTTACTTTTAAATGGTATTCGTCAATCTACATTTATTATTTCAATACTTTGTTCAGAAAAATTATTAGCTTATATTTTACCAATAAGTAAAATACTTTAAATGATATAGATCTTTTTACTGCAGTTAACCAAGTAGAAAGTGTAGTCTATTCTCCGACGACTTAGAAGTAATACTGACAATAAATTTAAGCAATTATTTTTAGAAGTACAGAAGTTGCCTCTAATTTAGACTTGATTATGTCTATACATAGACTAACAAAACACCAAACTAAGCGATGTAATACACCATCAGAAAATATTGAAGAATACTATAGACGTTCAATTTTTATTCCATGGGTCAATTCATTTCTTAAAGTCTTTCTGATCGATTTTTGAAACATAAAAATCTCCTTACAAGTTTTAAATGTCTTTTACCAACCAGACATAATCCAACAGATGAACAAGTTTTAAAAATCTTTTTGACTTTTATGAAAAAGATATGCAAGAAATTAGTTTTTCTGTCGCTAAGGCCGAATTCGAATTGTGGTATGAAAAATTCAAAAACTGTGGCTGTACTTTACCGCTAAACGCAATTGATGGTTTAAATTTATGTGATGTTAAAATATTTGAATCAGTATTTATACTTTTAAATTATTTGCAACGTTACCAGTAAGTATAAGTATGGCTGAGAGATCGTTTTCCACACTACGGCGAATTAAGACCTATCTCTGAAGCACAATAGGACAGTCACGTTTAAATGGTCTAGCAAATCTTCACATACATCGAGAAATACAAATTAAAGAATCCGAAGTATTAACAGGTCTTTTTGAAAAGGGACCCAGGAAACTTAAATTTTAAATCGATTTAGTTATAAATATAATTATAAATATTAAATACATAATAATATAATATTATATGGTGATAATAAATAAAAGTGATTATTTAAAAATTAATTTTAATTATTTACTTGCGTGTAATTATTAAGCCTCTTCCCCTCCCAAACAAAAATTCTGGGTGCGCGTCTGATTAACTATATTATATTGTTATCAGCTGGCCCTGTATCATACAGTTATAACTTTAAAAAATAAATCATGATTTTTTTAATAACACAAGCATAATGTAAAATGCCAACTATTAACCTTACTGTAAGGTTAGGTTAGGACACACATGGTTAGGCATGTCAAGCAAGATAGTAGTAATTATTTATATAGTTTATATTGTAAAACTACCTACGCAATTGGCGAGATTGTCGGTCGAGATTTGTCGAATTTTCAATAGAAAATGAATTAATATTTATCATAGTTATATTTGTTTAGTGAGTCGAGCTAAAGAGATAGTTGACAAGAGATAATTATTTCGTAATATTTATATTACTCTATGTAATTGTAGGTTCTTCTTAGACTAACAAGCCGAGTTATGTATGGGAATATTTATTATATTAAATTAAAATTAAAATTATTTTTTATTCAATACAACTAATATTATTGATACTATAAACATTAAGTTTTAAAAATCAAAAATTCAAAGTGCAAACGCCAAACAAGAAACGTGGTCCGCTGACGAGAATCCTGAATTATTGTTTACAGATGTTTGTTAAAACGATTTGTTGCCGAGGCTCCACCGCACGCCATACATAATAATATTAAGTCAGCCGAATTAGTTTTGCCATAATATTGCATGTAAAAAGTTGAAATTCACCCGTGAATTTTTTAACTTACAATAAGTCATGATAACGACGTAAAATGTGATTTCTGAAAAAAATGTGTAAAGGAGTTTGGGTGAGTAAGACTTCTGGGCAGCTAAACGTACCACAAATAACACACAATTAATGTTAATTTGTTTGCTTTATACAGTGCCCTAACCAGTCAAAGTTTTCCAATCAAGTAAAACCGTCTATTAGAACGCCTAATCGGCTCCAAAGGAAATCAATCGTTCTATCGAAGAATTAATGCATTGTAAAATACAATATATTTTAATTTATAATTGGATTTATTTAATACAATTATTTAAATTAAATTTTTAATATTATGTATTTTTAATTTAGTAGGTATTTACACTTTACATACTCCGTATTTCAAATACTCGGTATCAATGTATTTTGTAGTTTATACCTATTTCTAATATTTTCCTTAATAAGCATATAACCACAAAAGCATACTGTGATTTAAACTGGGCATAGAGTTTCCACCAAACCATGTCGTGTCGTGTCTTGTTCTGTATAATATTATATTAACGAGTATGATGATTATTACTGATATAATTGTTGTTGTATCTTGTTTGAATATTTTTATAATTGCAATACAATTAATTTGCATTTATCCGTTTGTAGTAGGTTATTATATTCAAATGAACACAATAACAGTTAAACATAAAATATATCTATGTATTTGTATAAAACAATTTAATAGAGTCTAAGAATGTCTAATATAACTCATTTTAATATTTTATATTACATCATAATATGTATGATTCCTGCTTGAAATAAATTTAAACAAAAACTACATTACCTATTTTAAACATAGGTTAAGGGGTTTATTGTGAACTAGGTCAATCAAGACTGTGTCTGTATGATAATATGTTTTGATTATTATTATATAATTATTATGTTTAACAATCGTTTTAAAAGGTAAGCGTTTTTAACATAATTACCTACTTATTGTTTGTTTAACCATATTATATATGTTTTATGAAAATTTCGAAAACAAGATTTAGTTATGATATTAAAAAAAAAAAAAACACAATCAACAGTTACAAATTTAATAAATTGTTTTCTGAAAAATAACCAATGAAAACTAACTATTACGGTACTATTATTATACAGTATTACTATTAGTCTCATTTATTAGTAGGTGGGTGAAATAAATCATATAGAACACCAAATAGGAGCATGACATATTAACATGTAAAAATGGTTTTGGGATTTACCGGAATAATAATACTGTAGGAATACTGAATGCAAAATAGTTCTATCTCATGTATGCAAAGCACTGTGAAATATTTACTTGACGTTTGTATTTTTAGGAAGCTTCTAGGGTACCTAAGGTTAAAAAGTTGTTTAAGAGAAAGTGCTTGGAAATATATGAACTTTAAGAAAACATCTTTCAGATGTAAACATCCAGATTTTTGAACGCAGATACCTTCAAATGGATTATAAACAAAAATAAAAAAAAACCAATGGAAATGCGATGTTAAAATACTGGAATCGAAACAGGAGGGTGACGGCAGGTTGATGATGTGCCTTGGCAGCCTTTGACAAAACATCCCGGGGGGAATGAAAACTGCTTATAAAATCTGTCCATGCAGTCGAGTCGAAATTTTATTTAACAGAAATAATCTGCTTTTCCTCGAAAATCGCATTGTTATTTATTGTTTTGATTCAGCACGTTTCTATAACCTTTGGGCATACAACCTGTGTAGTACGTGAACACGCACTCACGGTAATTATAACGATCGGTTCACGAGGGAACATCTTTTCACTACAAAGATATAAACAGCATATGCGTAAATCTGTTAAGACTATGAATCATTTGTGTGCATTTTGCACGAACGGTTTTAACGATGAAGAATATTGACGTTTTGGTTTTAATTATCTAAATGCTTTCAGCCATCGCATCGCGTTTTCGAAAGCTTCTACGCACAACTTAAGTGTTGCACGATAACGAGACAAAGCAAGCAAATAATTATTATTTATTGCCCGTTTCCATAATAGAGATGCATGCGAACGCTTTTAGTCGAACAGGCACAATATTATGATACCGTTCATGACAAAACACGGTGCGCTTATTATTACGTGAACAAATATTGTGATTTAACAATGATTTTAATTTACATATTATATTACTATACAATATAGATACTTAATTGAATCATAATATTTTTAATGATTTCATACAAATGTGTTTAATTCTAGTTGCTCGTAATTCACATATTTCATTATTTACAACACATTTGTTTTTTTTTTAATATTGTTTTTTGTTATTACGTTTTGTAATATAATTTTTATTTAATTGTATAATTTGTATAATAATGATGTTTTAATGTGACTCGAAAAAAAAATTGATTTTTAACTATCGTGTAGTTATGAATAATTAACTTAATATAAGTTTTAACAGTGATTGAAAATCCTAGTTTGTTTATAAATTATTTTGATTCGTCAAAAACGAATATTTTTATAAGAATTTAAAAATGTTGTTTTATTTGCATTATAGACTATTAGGAATTTTGATTATGATTACCGCAGATCATGTATAGTTATAATTATTATTTTAAGTTTCCTTTTAAGTCACCAGAAAAAATAAAATAATAGCCTTAAGTGTGTGTGTGTATATATTTTTATAATGTATTATATTTTCCCTGTAGGCTTAGATGTTCTAATTTATCACATTTTCACAACTAATTGAACTTACACATTTTGGCCATATGCTCGGTTTGGGCTTTAAACCAATTCTCTTATAGATTATACGATTTGAAAAGTCTGGTGAAAAAAAATACATGAAATAATAAGCCTCGAAATTTGTATTCTAATTATTTATTAGATATCTTAAAATCATGAATTAACAAAACTACTTCTGCAAGGTTTTAAATCAATATTTTCAATCTAAACCATAATACCATAGTTGTATATAATTATTTTGTAGGTAATGTATTCGTAAATTTTGAACTGAGTGTTATTATTTTTGTTTTACAGTAAGTGTGTTATTATAGATCCTAAGCAGAGCGATGAGTGAATTGATTTTACAATGATGTGCCTATAAATAGCTCAAAAAAAGTCAAAATATATTTAAAATATTATTGTGTATAAAAATTGCTTATATAAACATTTTGTGAAATTTTTATATATCTACTGTGATTACTTTTAGTGTTACACCAATAAACAAAATCGATTTTGTCAAAAATTGGTTTCGCTTAAAAATTTCTGTTTTTCTTTAATTTTTTTGTTGTTTTTTCAAATACGTTTGAAAACTATAGGGAAATTTTTATTTTTGACCCCCAAAGTATCAACTAGATTCATTTCCCTATCAGAAAAGATGCTGATGAAGAAAATAGGAGCACTTTTACTGCCCTTAAAAGTGGTGACAGACACAACAAAATAAAAAGAACACTCGTCGTTGTAAAATCAATATATTTCTCACTCCGCTCAGAATCTAAAAATTAAGTGTATATTCATAATGATTTTTACGAGTGTTTAAAGGTAGAATTTTGACGAAATTCATCAAAATCAAAAATTGAAAATTATTTTATAGTTAGAAATTAATGAACATTTTTTTTTTATATCTACACTTTGATTTAATACAAGGTTCCAAGACTGTTTACGTTAACTCGACACCATCTAGATGATGTCCATTACTATCAAAACCGATACTACCCGTAATTTATAACTGTTGCATGTGTGTTTGTATGTGTGTGTCAAACGTCTGGACACTGCCGCATTTTTTTTGCGTGATCATCACTGAAAGGTCATCAGTCCTCGCCACAAATTATTAATTAGCGGTCACCCAAATATATAATAATAATATATAAACCTAAATATATAATGGTTTATACTCTGCAGCGGTACTCGACAACTCGTTAACAACAATAAGAGGTACTTACGTATCACACGTCTATAATAATGTTAGTTTTGAACTACTACCGATCGATGGATGCGAAGGGTATTCAAAGATCGATTTCATGTGACTCCCAGATTAGATAAAAAAAAATAAGTGCGTTTGTTATTATGCACTGTTTTTCCAGTAAAAAAATGTACCGTGAAAATGACAGATTTTAATTATAAATCCATTAAACATACAAACAAGACTTAAAAGTTTTACCTGTTTACCTTTAAATATAACATTATTATAATGATAACATGAGTGGGAAGTATCCGTCTAATTGGTCTGTAGATTTGTCGCTCATACATTAGACGTCAAGATAATTAATCCGTATATTATCATTGTAACTATAAATATACAATTATAATATATTGTATTTTGTCGTTTGGTATGGCCTCGTGGTTAGCTAAAGTTGTGATACCGAACAGCTTTGGCATGCAAACAGATTGAACGAAAACCACAACGGCAGTAATAAGTACCAGATTCACATTATTTATATCATCCCATACGGCACGTATCGCTCAGCATTTCTGTTCATGTTGGTTTTAATATCATATGCGTCTAAGAAAAAATCGTCAATAAAACTATTAGGTGAACAAACAACTGTGTAATATAATTATACAAATGTTTCACCTTACGTAAATTTGGCATCTAATTATCCTCAAGGGCGGTCGTATCCGAAACAGATTAATTAGTAATTAACAAACGCAAAACACAACAGCCCGACTATTAAATTTATGATAATGTTATAAGAACAGATCAAATATACGAGTGTACATAATGTGCTAAATGCTGATCGAATGAAAACAAAAATTCATCGAACGTACCGGTTTGTCATCATTATCTCAAAATATTATTATTATAATGAGACGTCATGAGTAGGAAGAGTACTTGCCAATTTTAATTCATGATTTAATGCTATTTTAAGTTTTCTTATGTCGAGTAGAGGTGTACACGCAAGATTATAAATACTCGGTATTGGACTTAATCGATAAGCGCCGATTATCAGAGTGACTTGTATATTGTTAATAAAACATGAGTTTTGGAACCCCATGATATATAAGATAATATTTTTATAATATTGAGACGTGGTCTATTGGTCTTTTTTTGGAAAGGATGAGTTTGCTGTTGTTTCTGTGAATGTTTTGTATGTACTAGGTTGTGGATTAGGAGGTATAAGTGTATCAGGGTTGTTTATGATGGTGTATATAAAAGGTGGAGGTGGTTGTTATTATTTATTTGATTATTGGGGGGGGGGGCGTAGTATAACAACATACCTTCTAATTGTAGTGTATTGCGTAATGTGATGTAATACTATTAGTCCATTATTTACTACTGAAAATTCAGAATTTTAATCAAATTCGATTCCGTCTATGGGTTCAATTACTACTGGGAATTCAGAACCTCAATCAAATTCGATACAAATTAATGTTTAACCTCCAGAATTTAGTAATAAAGATTTTATTACCATATCCTATAGTGCCAACGTACGACATTGGCTTGTACATGAAAAAAGTATAGATGACTGTACACATTTTAATTAATTTAACAAACTTTGAGCAGCATCAAATAACTATTTCTATCCATTATTCCTTTTTCTTTGCAAAATTTAAAAGGAAAATAAATACGACTATATTATTTAAATCAAAGATATTTAAATATTTGTTCATGGACCATCTACTAAAAAGTCAAAAAGGACTATTTTGTAAATATTGCACTTTATTTTATTTGGGTAATCATAATATAGTACTGGTGAAAAAATATACTTCTTTTGGCGTTTTAGTAAATATACAACTAATTTATTTTAAATATTTGATGAATAACACAATATGATATCTCTACTCTCATGAAAGCACTAAGTACCATTATGAGTCAATATTGAAAGCCCAATATTTTTTAAAAACTTTTGTAAACCATTCTCTTGAAGCTGTTAATCAACTTGATTGTCATTGTTTATAAATAATTAAAGAAAATAAAAATAGATTAGGTCCTATTGTTTAATCCAGCGAACCCCAAAATGTGTTCCCCGAAACCTAAGTGTATTGTGGGACAATCTCAAGGTTTCCGCCAGATGTATGTAAATATTGAGAAAATTATTTTAAATTTGTCATGTATACTTGACAGATATATGATATTTTCACCAAATATTTACTTTTGAATTTTCTATAAACCATACAATTTTAAATATATTTTGACTATTTTTTAACTATAAAAAGGCATAAAACATTTTCTGTTTTTTTTTTTGTTATTGTTGATAAAAATTTATTTGAAAATTAAGCATAAATCTAAAATAGTTTATTTCTTAAATTAGTTTGTTGTTTTTTTTTTATTTAACATTTTATATGATTCTAGGTTTTACTGAATTAAATTAAATTAGTCATTATAAAAATATTTTATTTTATTTTTATTGGCATGGAAAATCATAATATTATTATGATAATTAATTAAAACATATTTTTTATTAATTTTGAACCTTTGTTGCTGTACTATCGTTAATGGAAATTGCAGTGCTTTTTTGAATATATATTGATTTTAATTGTGAATAATGATAACCTTTATAAATAAGTCGTATATATCATGATTTAAACAACCACTTTGGTAACCATGTTAAAGAAAATTTAAGGACATAACGGACATACAATCTATTGGTTAAGCCGTAAATTGGTCGTATTTATAAGTTGAGAAACCTTTAAAAGCATATTTTAATTATTATTCCACAACCAAATTTTGATTAAATTAAAGTTAAAAAAAATTAGACTCATTTGATTACAGTTCTTAAATTTTTGAAAAAACCATATATTTCAATATGTCTATTGTCTAATGTATTTGTTTTTATTGCTCTAAAATTTAAATAATTATTATTTTAAAAATTATCATAATCATATGTAAACATAATATTATGTAAAAATACATTTTTCCTTACACTATTATGCCATCAATAAGTCATTATGTGTTATGTTTATACTTGTGTGGACCTAATAAATTAACATAATATTAGCTGCCTACTTAATTTTTTTACAATACACCAGGAATGTAGTTACACATTTTAGACGGATAATCCTGAATTTATTTACTAAAACATACGTTAGTCAAAAAATAATGCTACCGTAAAAATAAAAACTGGAGTTAAAAGTTTTTTCTGTTTACTTTTAAACATTACATAGGTAATTATGATGATAACATGAATAGGTGGTAATTATCATTATAATTGGTGCGTAGCTTTTTATCGTTCATACATCAGACGTTAAGATGATTTAATCAGTATATTTTCATTGTAACTATAAGTAGATAATTATAATATTTTGTATTTTGTCGTTCGGTATGGCCTCGTGGTGAGCTAAAGTTGTGTTAACGTACTATTGAACAGCTTTGGCATGCGAAACCGATTGGACGAAAACCACAACGGCAGTAATAAGTACCAGATTCATATTATTTATATCATCTCATAAGATGCATATGGCTCAACGTTACTGTCCGTGTTGATTTTATATCATATGCCTCTAAGAAAAAATTACTAATAAAACTATTAGTCAAAAGAACAAGTCTATAATATAATTGTAGAGACGTTTCACCTTACGCGAATTTGGCAAGTAATTATCCCCAAGGGCTGTTGTGTTCGAAACATATTAGGCGGGGATTAACAAGCGCAAAACACAATGGCGTCTGTCCGACCATTAAATTTATGATAATATTATTAGAACTGACTCAATATATTGTAGGAGTTCAAATGTTGTATTGAATGATGGGCATACAAGAATTCTTTAAACGTACCGGTTAGTTATTATAATTTCAATATATTATTATTATGAGTTATCGCTCCTTTTTCCTTTTTTATAATAATTTATGTTTTAAAAACTAAAATCAAAAGAACGTATCAGTTAACTTGACTCGAGAAATATAATACAAAGAACAACCATTTACAGCGAATGCTTAAAATTTAAAAAATATTTTTTTTTAAGGTTTACATAACCAATAAGGGTGATTCACAAACGATTTTTTTTTCACAAAGACGAAAAAAAATATTGTTTTAATACAAAACACTTATATCAACAAATAAAATTAACACAAATTATTTAGAACGTGAAAACATCGATACACCAAAAATACCGAGAACCTACATAAATCCAAATATTATTATCCTTTAAGAATATTTACTGTTAGTAGTATATTTTTCCACGAAGTCGTATTTGTGATGTATATTTCAATTGCCAGCTATTTAATGCCTTCTCTTATGATTCTAAGAATTTTTTTTTAAAATATTATTAAGTCTCAATTACACATATTATTAGCCAGTTTACAGGTTACATACAATAACATAATTATTTTACTATCTACTAGAGATTTTACATACTTTATATTTTATGGGTCGGTTAAAATTTTTTATATCTAACTATATTTGTTTTTAAAACTGTGTTTAAAATATTGTTGGTGTTTTGTTGATTGAGGGCTTCGTCTGGTAATAATGGATTAGATTGTTGGTGATATGGCGATAAGTTGAGCGTATAGTATAACCTCCCCTTGGTTTGCATATATCGCACGATGGTATATGATCATTGGTGATCACTGATCTAATATGAGTGGGTGAAGTGAGAGTAGCCTATTCTAGTTCTATTTATAGTTATTTGTTCTTTCCTAATTACGTTATCTCTATATATAAATTACTATTATAGCTATTTAAAAACATAAAAATATAAAAAAAAATAAATAAAAAAAAAAATAAAAATAGCAAATAATATATAATATATAATAGAAAATATACAATAGTAAAATAACAACATTAATTTAGAACTGCTGATCACTAATGTACTATGTTGTAAATTTGTAAGCAGAGATTTTAAGATGGTTATTTATTGATTCATTGCAAAAATGTTATTTTTTAAATTTGTGTATTTTTATTGTATTATTTAAAGTAAAAATGGAAAAGTTATCTCACCGCCATTCATAATAATAATAATAATATTAACAAATATAACATATTTTCTTAAAGTTTATCAAAAAGTTTTAACAAATTAAACACATTATATCCATTGTCATTCATTATACTACATAATATAATATGAATAAGGTACATAAAACATAGATCATTGAACAGTAAATTTAATCTCTAAAAATTGTAACTATTTATTATCAATGAAAAAATCTAAACATATAGTTTAATGATATCATAAGAATTTAAAACTATATAATCCAAATACATATTCAAGTAATTTTATTAGCAAAATATCGTAAAATAATGATGAGTATATTGATTTTACAACGATGAATTTTTTTGTGTCTGTCATCACATTTTGGGATAGTAAAAATGCTTCGATTAACTCATCATCTTTTCTAGTAGGAAAGTGTAAATATTTGGTACTTTGAAGGGTCAAAAGTAAAATAATTCCTAGTAGTTTTAAGCTAATTACGGTAAATATTTTACATTTTCATAAAATGTTTGTAAGATCATTTTCTAAAGGTACTTACAACATACAATTTTGAAAATATTTTGATTCTTTTTGAGCCATTTATAAGTATTAGAAATTTTCTGTTTTTTTTAAAAAAAAATATTGTCGATAGATAATTGTTTACTTTGACTGAATGAAAATTTGACAATTTAATACGTGGATCCTCATAAGGTTTTAAGTGTAATAAAAAAAAAAAAAACTAAGCATAAATCTACAATGATTTTTTATGGGCTTTTGAAGGTAGAATTTTGATGAAATTAATCAAAATCATCAAATTTTACAAATTATTTTGTAACTCCTTTTGAGCACTTTATAGGTATTAGATATTTCTGTATTTTTATTTTTAGTTTTTTAAATAATTGTTAATAAATAATTTTTCACCTTCTCAAAAAACTTGAAAGATTTATACAAGGGCTTCATAAATTGTTATTAATGTATTTAAAAAAAAATTGTAAGTAAATCTACATTTTTTATGAGCATCTGAAAGTAGAATTTTGACGAAATTTATTATTATTGCAAAAATGTTAACATTATTTTGTAGTAAAAGATGCATTTAAATTGTTCTTTTCATATCTTAGATTTGATATAATATAATTCTTCTCATAAGTTGTATCTTCAACAGCAGTAAAAAAATATAAAAAGTATATAAGCATATTTTTTTTAAGCATTTGGTGTTTAAATGTTGACAATATCAAGAAAATTTACAAAACATTTTGCGGTTAAAAATTTATAAAATTGTCAATTTTTATAGCTAAGGTTTGAAAATAATTTAAAATGAGGTTTCTCTTAAGTTTTTGATGCTATAATCAAAAAAGTCTGTTTTTGGAAAAAAATATATTTAACCTACTGTGTTACTGATAGTAAAATAAATAATTTTAATAGCAATATAAATATATCATATGAAATGTTTAGTAATATAGGCAGACAGGCCGTTTTAGCTCAGAATTAATATGAACCAAATCTATTTAAACGACCTACATGTTTTGTAAATTATTTGAGTAAAAGTATTTGAGTACATATTTCAAATAATTCCTGTCTAGGATGAATTTATACTAAAAAATAAAATATTTTTTATTTAATTACTTGTTATTGTCTTTGTTTCAATAAATTATCAATATAACTTATTTAAAGTCAGAAATTCAAAAGTAAAATCATTGAGATTTTTTAATTTTCTATTTTATATATTATACAAATTATTCTAAGGAAAAAAATGTAAAAATTAAATAAAAATTAAATATAATACACGGGCACAGCGGCAGACGGCATTCTACGAATTTATACAAGTAGATAAGTATATTCGTCGATTTAAATATATTTTTGAATATTTGTACCAATTTTAACAAATTTTCACCAACACTGTTATTGTAGAGACGTTAAAAAAAGTATTATTTGTGAAGTAATAGAAATATAGTATTTAGAAAAGTATTTGTATTTAAAAACTTCCTCAGTATTTGTATTAGTTCTTAAATACTTATTGATAAAACTATCTAAAATACTATTTAATTACTTTTTAAGCTGATGTATTTGTATATCTATTTAAATACAAATGAAAAGTATCCTTTCTACAAAATTGCATACGTGATATATAATATATAGCAGAGTGGTATCCACTTACTCGCCTTATTTTGTTACTTAATTGATCAAAATAGATACCTAAAAAGATGATATTAATTCTTATAAAACATACGGAAATAAAATTACGGTATTCATAATAATCCGTATCTCTGGAAATATATGATATATTTATGTCATATAAACATGTTTTGTATCTCGTTTGACTATTCTTCTTCTTGTATTCATTTAATAAAGATCTCCAGTCATTTACTTCATAAAAATATTCGTCTAATGTTTGTGTATAAACGACTTTTTGTAGTTGTCCATCGTCTAATGTAGGTACATCTTGTAAATCCTACTTCTCATATAGGTATGCAATCGCATCCATTTGAAATACGGTTCTATACTTTGTACAGACTTAACAAACTATTCATGTTTATCACTCATATGATTAGATACAACATCAAGAATAGTTTAGATTCCTATGAATTATAATTTATTAATTTACATTATTATTATATTTTATAAATTTACCTTAAAAAATTATATAAACCGTTTTTGTGAAGTTTATTTATTAACTCTTTAAAATCTTCCATTGTGCCCATAAATTCGTTATGTCATAGCCTATATCAACTTCCGGCGAAGGATATATTGGAGTTAACCAAATAGCAGATGTTCCAAGTACTTAAGATGAGGAATTTTTTCAATTATTCCTAAAAATGTTAAAATATATGGATATTGAGATATGCTGTAGGACTTATACCATAGTAAGTATATAGTATTATGTATATAACATGACGAGTAAATTTGTTTTTTTTTTTTTGAATTGTAATGACCTTTTATAATTAATTAATTATTTTAATGGTAATATGTTTTTGTACAGTGAACATAAGAAACAACATTTTTTTATAAATCTTGCCACGTAAGTTTCCGACATCAATACCAGTTGAGTCCTTAAAAGATCGAGGGTATATCTCATAAATAATGCCTATTTGCCATCAATCTAAGTTTGTATTATTCTTTTTGAATAAAAAGTCGTATTTTTTAAGTTGATTTGAAATACTTGGTTGAATTAAAAACAAAATACGAATAAAATGTACATTAAAATTACAAACATTTTTCGGATGTAATTTACTTTCCCTTTCGTCAAATCGATCTACATTATTCAAATTATGCTGATCTTTGAAAAGCCTATTAAGGGTCTCGATGGGTCTTAATGCAATGCTAGATTTTTCTTTATGGTACAGGTTAAATATGTTTTGGTTTCCAGTATTAACCTCAAGTATAATAATACACACAAATATAAAGAATAATATTTTTTGACGAATTTAATAAAATATACCTAAACCGTAAGTCACATAGACATATTCTAAAGCACTACTTTAAACTGCTGTTGCAAGAAATTTTAAATTTTATATTTTTGAGATAAAATTTACAATTTTAACAATGTGTATCATGTACTGAATTAAATTGTTTTATAGAACATTATTGTGTCGTGTTTATGATTCTATAATTTTTAATTATTTTTGAAATTGTCAATATATTAATACAATTTAACATGTGCCAAATACACTTTAAAATCATCTAATCACTTTGAAGATTAATTAAAATTCAATTTTTTATAATTTTATGGATTTTTATTTCAATATCTATTACACAGATCGTTAAAAACTTCTTGGATAACGGTATTTTAATAATTATTACTGCCGATTATCACTGAAAACTGTAATATTTTTAAAGCGTTTAGAATTAAAAAGACCTCCATGTCTTACAATCGTACAACACAGTACATTTTTGATAGACAGTTTCAATTATGTGTTTTTGATCATGCACTAAGGATGTAGTCATCAAGCTCATTTTTGATGCCATAATAAATCTATTTTTTATAAAGCAGTAGAACGCCAACTATTAGTGCGCACGCGCGTAATTGCAAATCAAACATAATATTTTATCAGTCATTCGCGCATGTACAGTAATAACAAAGGCTCTAGCTTTTTCAGCCGTCATTTTGACATCAAATCTAATACAGATGCATATACAGGTACATCAATAGTACATGATCAAAGGTTTTTAGCGTTAAAATTAGAGTGAAATGATAGGTATCATTTCATCATTTATTATGAATATATTAAGTATTAACATTAAAAACTGCTAATAACTCGCTTAAAAATCAAAACATTTTAAAAACCAATTAGATCACAGATAATAATGATCAAAAATTAAAATCTGATTACAGATCGATTCACTTAAATATTAAACATAATAATACAAAAATAAAATTGCTAATCACAAATTTACTACGTTGTACGTTTGTAAAACGGAGATTTTAGAAGAGTTATTTATTGGATTCATTTTAAAAATTCATTGAAAATGTAATTGTTGAAATGTGTTTGTTTTTGCTGTACTATTTGGAGTAAAAGCTAGAAATATGGAAATAATTAACCTGTACTACGAACAACTTATATAAATAATATTATGACAAAACAAGATTGGTGACAAACAGGAATTATTTATGAAATATTCTACTTTGGCCCCTAAGTAGTATATTATACATTAGGTGACGTCCACTATATTATATTATTAATTTTGGATTCCCATGTTTTGTAGTAGAAAAAACGAATAAATCTTTTAACGTCGAAGATGGTTTTTAATAGAAAATTGGATTTAATAAATACTTTTATGAGGTCAAGATTTAAAATGCACAGTTCTTTTTAAAATAATCAAAGAACCAAAACAAAAAAAGTTAGACAAGTGAGTACCGCTCTGCTATACAGTTGTAGGTGTCGAGTGGGTCGCTGTAATAGATGTGTTAAATATGAATTCAATGATATAAAACCATTGTATACGAAAAATGATTCTGAGCGAATACGGTCTATCAGACTACATTACTAAGTATATTTTATGATATTTATATCAATGTAATTAATTTTATTATTAATAATACGGTAGATTGAATAAGTTTTTGAAAAAAAACTTTAGATTTAAAAATGTCATTGTGGGCATCAAATATAATAATATACTTAAAACGGTCCAAACACCCACAAAAAATATTTTAAAATAACAACATCATAACTAATATCGTTATTCTTCGTTTAAATATCTCATTTCGTCCAAATTTGAACTTAAAATTTCTATAAAAAACAATGATGTCATATTATTTTGATTATTTGGTTACTCTATTACCTACCTACGAGAAAATTTGTTTAACATTTTTAATCCTTAGCTATAAAAAGTAAACATATTTTTATAAATTTTTAACTACAAAATAATTTGCAAATGATCGATATTTTGATGGACTTTGATTTAAATTTTTACTTAAAAGGCATATAAAAAAATTGTGCCAATGTATTTTTAATGTTTTTAATCTGCTATTATAACAACTTATGAGGAACCTTGTATTATAGTACCAACTAGATTCACTTTCCCATCAAAAAAGATACTAAAGAAGAAATTCAAAGCATTATAACGACTACTGACAAAAAAAAAAACACGCACACATCTTTGTAAAATCAATACATTTATTGTTCCGTTTAGAATCAATAACCAAAACTAACCAAAACTAATCTAACCAAATTTGATTATTTGTTGTAATTAAAAGATAATAACCTTAGATTGTTTGACATATTCACTTAAACTGGACATAATTTATTTTTCGAAATATTTTAGCCTTTTTATATTTTTTATAGATATTGTAATTTTGTATACATTTCATATATTTTTATAAATGTTGTTCAATATTTATAATGTTGTTATAAGCATTCACAGAAAAAAAAATACTTACGAAATTTATTAAATTCATGAATTTTCACAAATTATTTTTTAGTTGAAAAAACCAATTTAATTTTTAGTTTAAAATAATTAACCAAACTGTTTTCATAATGATATAATTATAAGTTAAAATTTAGATGAATCGTTATAACTTTTTTAATTTAATTATCTAGTTAATTTTTTAATTAGCTTGGCAAGTAAACTAGTTTATGTATAAATTCTTAAAACTTATCCATTTACAGTAAAATTAAAAAATTATAATTTAAGTTAAAATCATTTTTATGCATACAACACGTATATGTAGTGAAAACTAATTTATTAATTATGTTTTAGTTTAACATTGATGTTTACAATAATTTTAGATTTAAATAACCATATAAAAATATATTGATCTAATTACTATATTATCAATACACATGTATAATAGTAAAATTCATTACAGATTGAATGAAATAAGAATGATTAGTTCTTATTTGAAAGTTGCACTTCACGTAAGTTTACCTAAAAGGTATAAAAAAAAAAATAAAAATCAACTTCTATTTAACTGAATTAATTCAATATTTTTTTCATATTAAATTTAAATATTTAGAGTGAAATATGTTATCCATTAATTTATAACTTAACGTTAACATCTTAACAAACTCAAATTATTATTAACTTTCTAACTTTGCTTCTATAAATATGTTTTGAAAGTTTGTTTCATTAAATCATAATGACCGTCAATTGTACTGATTAAATTGTTTTTTATGATAGTTTTAATAAATAGACATATTGTCATTATCATATGTTACTAAGTAATTATATGACTTCTTCTAAAATACTGACTAAATATATGCAAATATATTATGCAATTTAATATTTTTTAGGTAGGTATATTTTATTATTTTAACTTGTCAAACCTTTCTCAATTGATTTTAGAATTATCATGATACAATTTAAACACATGCCTTATAATAAATTTTAATATCATGTAATAACCTTAGTCCTAAAAGATTTGTTAAAATTATGTTATAAACATATAATTTTTAATTTTAAGGTTTTTTTAATATTGATTAAATAAATAAAATAATCCATTTATACTATTTAATATAAAACTTGTATAAACAACTATAAAATCATTTTTATATTATGTAATTTCTCTAAAATATTTGAAAAAATTGTAAAAAATAGATTTATTGTTTTTTTTTAGAAAAATTCGAACTTCTGTCTAAAAATCAATTTGGATTCAAATCAGGATTAAGTACGGAAAATGCATATTACTCATATAACGCCACGCGTTTTATTAATTCTGCAATTGATGATAAAAAGAAAGTAATGGTAATATTTTTAGATTTGGCCAAAGCGTTCGATATAGTAAATCAGTCGGAACTCTTAAATATTTTGCCTATAATATTATTTCATCAAGTTTAGATTCATTTAAGAGTTATTTAGAGAACAGAAGACAAATAGTGCAAATAAATAGCTTTATCAGTAATGAAATGATAATAAACTCTAGAGTACCATAAAGTAGTGTACTGGGTCCCATTTTATTTATTTTGTACATAAATAGTGTCTGTAATTTCAAAATTAAAAAAGTTATTACTACATATGCTGATGATACGTGTTTACTTTTCTCAGTAAATTCATGGCCTGATGAACGTACTGATGCTCTTAAAGGGTTTAAAAGAGTAGTCGATTTTCTAAACTATAAAAAGCTTTCGATAAATGATAATAAATTTATGTTTATGAACTTCGTGATTAATGATAGAGAAGTTAATTTTGATACATTAAAAATTCATGTCTGCGGTAATAATAACTCATGCAATTATATAAAATGTAAAACGTTATTGAGAGTCTTTAGTATTCGTTATTTGGGTCTAATTTTTGACAAGAATCTAAGATGAATTCATTTTATCTGAAATCAATTTAGTAATGCATTTACGTACTGTGAGTTATAATTTTTACAAATTACAAACGGTAATACCAATGCAAGTTGTTCAAACAGTATATCTACTAGCATTATATCAAGCATTATTGCAATATGATCTACTTATTTTGGGAGGCCTCTCTGCTAATGCTCTAAAACTTTTATTAATCCAATAAAGACAAATTGTTCGAATATGTTTACAGAAATTTACTGTTGAAGGTTCAACAAGTCAAAACTTTAAATTATATAATGCATTACCTGTGGATTTACTATTTTAAAAAACTTCCATTTTATGGGTAGGTAAAAATATAGATAATTGGAGAAATATAAATAATGAAAGAATAAAAAGGAAACATTTAGCATACGGTAATAAAATAATCTATTTTAAAAAAAATCTTTTGGTTCAAAATTCATGAACTACCTGGGTCTTACTTATTTATTACTTACTTACTTATTATGTTAAAAAATTATTAATAATTGGTTATTATTATAGTTAGGATATTTATATATGTTTACAGGCAGTTATTATGTACACCTTATTTATTTTATAGATTATTATTATAAAAAATATTGTATTTTTATTGTTATTTAATTATTATTTGTGAATAAATTGTCGCTCTCTACTTTCAACACAAGCTTTGCTTTTAGAATGTAGATAATCCCTTTGTTTTTTATGTAATATTTATTTTTGCTTATTTTTATGTAATAACAGTGGATTTATAAAAAAAAAAAAAAAAATAGGTACTATTTAATAATAATTATTGATTAGAAAACAGCATATAGGATAATGGGAGCTAAATAATTATTACTGATGGTTAAATTATATTCCAATATTTCGATAATTTTCATAATAAATTAGGAAAACGTGATTCCACGTGTGTTTTTCAATCTTATAAGCACATAATAGGTACATTTAATTTGCGTCGTATTTTTATTTTTGTGTCGCTGACTTAAATTAACTTTTTTATTTATTAAATATTGTCATGATTCACGGGAAAATGCCCAATTGTATAACAACGAATATTCAATAGGTTTTTCATAAATAATTCATATGGAAATAAAAAAATTTAAAAAATTTAAACACCATTTTTTTTATATGGACGTTTAAAGTTTGAATTTGGATGAAATTAATTCTTTAAATGAAGGAAAATAGATATTTTAGTTATTTTGTTGTAATTCAAAAATACTGTTTGTCGGGATTAGAAACACGTAGATGTATTATAGATTATATGGGTATATTGTATACATACAATTACATTTTCAAAATAAATGCAATGTTTTTGCAAAAACCAAACATATTGTATTACTACTATTACTATTATAATAAAATAAATTACTTTAATAACAATAAATTTATATCATAGAATATACTTGGTAATATGGGCTAGCTGACAGACCATCTTTGCACAGAATCTACCACATTTTTGTAAGACAACTTTTCAATATTTTTATTTTGTTATTATTTCGATTTAAATCGCAATACTTATCTAGGTATTTTATTTGAGTAAGTATTTTAATAATTTTCATTTTGAATCTATTACTTTCCTGAATTCAAAGGAGTTAACTCTAAAGTTTATCGTTCAATAAAAATTTTAATGCCTGAATAATGTTCGTTAAATTTATGTCTATAAAATATTATGCATTTTTATTCACTATGAATTATATAAATTATTAATTAATATTATTGAAATATATACGATTTTGAGTAATATACTTCCATAGAAATTGAAACCAACCTATTATATATGAACAATGCAATTATTTTATTTAACATAAATCATTAGTGGTAATAAATACAAAAAGAGCATAATAAATCAAGTGGTTAGATTAAATTATGTCCCTTAAAAATAACATAACATTGAATTTGTTTATCAAGACTCCTAAATTAATTTCAATTACAACCAATCCTATAAATCGTGATATATTAATAATTGATAACTATACTGTTTACATGACAATAAAACGGGCCTTTAGTTTGTACCTACCATAAATTCAAGCATAGACACCTGTTGTTATGGGAATATATTCTGTCCTTGTTAATCATTATGCATAGTAATAATAACTAATAAATTTAATTTAACTACTGCAATAAACACATAAAATACATAGTATAAATTATTTTAAAACCTGGCGGGATTGTGAGTATCAGATTAAATGTTTACTGATACATTATAAAGTTTATTATCTAGTTGAAAATATACTACAAGTAAATTAATATCTTTAAATTTACATTTCACTTATAATATGTTGAAGCTAATCTATACTGCTGTGTGCTGACACGTACAGTCACCGTCGGTCAGATTAGTAGCCGGCAGATAAAATCGTATCTCACCAGAACAGTAATGCATAATATACATTTTTTATTTTTTTGTTCACCAATTCAATTTTAGCAGCTAAGGTCATTAGTTTTTTCTTCTTTTGATAAAGCGTCAATATATAATATTAGATTATATTCTTTTTTTTTTTTTAATTTAATTATTTTAATTGTTAAATTTGCTTATCCAGTGCGATTGATTCATTTTAGAGAAGGAGATAATGTCTGGTCCTGCGGATTGGTTAAGGTTTGGGTTTATGTTGTATTTGATCTTGCACCTCCATAAGATCTACATTCCATGAAAATGTGTTTTATTGTCATTGTCAATTCACACGAAATGCAGATTGTTGGATCTTTGTTACCCGTTAGGAAATCATGTATAATGCTGGTGTGGCCTATTTTCAATCTGTTGTTAAGTGTTTTCATTTTTCTAGATATTTCAGTAGACTGCCATTGTATTATATTTAATTTTATTTCATTTAGTTTTGTTATTTAATTCAACGAGTGGTTTTTTTATGTGTTGAGTGTGCATATTAAAATTGTTTTTTTGATGTCTAAAATTGAAGGTTTGTTAGGACTAGGGATTGCTAGCGATAATACTGCATATTTTACTTGTTGGTCAGCTACATCATTTCCTTTGAGATAGCAGTATCCCAATAAGGGTTATATTTTTATTTGCAGATTTTAGTTTTTGTATTTTAATGATTATTAATGACGCGAGTCATTAAAGTAAAAATTATTTTGTATTCTGTAGATAAAAATTAGGGAGTGTGAATACATTGAAGTTTTTTTTTCGAGGGGGGGATTTTTAATGTGTTTGAAAACTGTGATTATAGCGTCTGCTGTATATATATATAATTTTGATTTGTTAGTTTAATACAATATATTTAATTTGTTGATATTACTGCAATGTCAACAATATATTCACCTTTTTAGCTGCCAGTATAGCTGATATCTTCTCCTTGTAGGGTGTTTTCGATCTCACGAAATAGGTTTTGGGAAATTTCTATAAGTATTCCGTTTTTTCTTTTGTATGGTTTGAGTTTTGGGTTTATGTATATCTCACTAGACCAAAGTGGTGTTTGACAATGTGTGTGAATTAATAAGTTACATAAATTTTAATAATATTATTAGTGTTTTAAATTTGTATAAACGTAATTTTGTTCGAGAACCTGAAAGTGTTTGCGATAATACTTTTATAATAATAGATCTTGGTGATTTTTCTTTTTTAATATTTTTAGCATAAGGTAGCCATGAAAATTTTATATCGAAAGTAACCCCGGATATTTTTATAATGTCATAAATAACTTGACCATTTATAATAAAATTATTAATTAGGAAGGATTTTATTTCATTTTTTTTTTTTTTTGCGAAAAAAATACTTTGAGATTTGTTTATTGAGAATTTAAAATCTATTTCATTTGATCGTTTTGTGGTGTATAGTTTATAATTTCTTGTAATAGATTATGTATTTGAAAATATATTAAAAGCTTAAAGTCTAAATCAAATATTTAATTAAAAACAATTTAATGCATTCTTGGTGTGAATTAACTTCTAGTTTAAATTTAAAATGCAAACCATTTAGCGTATGGAATAAAATAAAATCTTTAAAATGACTAAAACGCAACAACCAAATAAATTTACTGAACAATGAAACCAATACTATTGTCCCACATCAAGAAGTAGCAAACCTCTTAGAAAAGCACTTAAAAAAATAGTAGTAATTTTAATTATAGCTCTGCATTTAGATTTAAAAAAACATGATACCTAAAACACATCACTTCACATAGAGAACTGTTACACACCTTATTCAATTACAAAATCAGAAGATCCAATCTAAATAAATACCTTATTTATTTATCCACCACCTTACAAACAATTGTAAACTTTTCCTTTGCCATATTTACAAAGAGATCTGGAAAAAAATGCCTTCTTTGTAAATTGGCAAAATATTACAATAATTCCAGTACCGAAACCAATAAAATAAACTCCGAGATGACAGTTATAGACCAATATCCTTAAAAATAATATGTGTAAACTACTAGAAAGGATACCAAACTCGAGACTGATATGATACATAGAAAAAAATTAATTACATTAATTACC
Organism: Pentalonia nigronervosa; assembly: GCA_014851325.1. NCBI lineage: Eukaryota > Metazoa > Arthropoda > Insecta > Hemiptera > Aphididae > Pentalonia > Pentalonia nigronervosa. The sequence continues at coordinate 28,289 of JACXSJ010001026.1, read as the reverse complement.
TATAATCCTACCAAAATGGATTTTACAAAAAAAAAAAAATAGAAAAAAACACGCTAGCATTCGTCCAAAACGAAATCAACAAAGTCTTTACTAAAAATCAATCTATGGGTTTGATAAGCCTATGGATATAGAAAAAAACTTTGACTGCACACGGAAACATAGAGTAATATGTAAAATAAATGTAATTTTATGTCACGGAAATCTTCTCAACCTCATCACACAGTTTCTACAAATCAGAACATTTCAAGTCAAATTAAGCAACTTAACCTACGAGACTTTTTTTCAAGAAAACGGAATCCCACAAAGGCCAAGTCAGTGTACAACACTCTTTTTGATAGCCACAAACGATATCTCTAACTCGATTACTAGCCTCACCAAAAACATAATCGCAGATGACTTATAAATATCTTTTTTTTACAGCAAACAAATAAACGCTTGATATTATTCGGTTCGGGAACTCTGATATTCTTACAAATCAATATTCATTTATTAGATTTAGATTAAATTTAATGAAATGCAATGTAGGTAATCAACAATTAACAAGATCACTAAATATTACAATAGGTATTGATACATTTTCATCAGCCAGAGCAATGTAGTTTTATAAAATAAGTATAACTAACTATTATTTATATTTGTATTATATTATAATTTGCCAGTTCTAATGAACTCTTTAATGCATAACAATAATCTTTTAATTGAAAATAAGTATAATATCGTAAATAATTAATTGTAAAGCGGACATACAATTTTGTTTAAAACAATTGATTTATATTATTTAATATATAGTAATAATGCTTTAATGTATCAAATCAATAGCACGTACTTACTTATCATATTATATCATTAATATTGTTCTTACTAATTACATATTCTTATAATTAAACATATGGATTTTTCTTAATATTAAATATAATTATTTTATGAATTTAAAAGTTTAAAACTAAATTGTTGTGTAATGTTAAGAAAATTAATTTAATCTTTAAGTATACAAGCTAAAATATTTTATAAAAGTAACATATTAACGACTATAATCATTTTTTTGCTACCGTAACGTAACTTTAAGTTACGTTTTTAAAAACTGGTTTTTTGTTGGCATATTTTTTTTTACTGTTAACTACTCTAGACCTTTAATAATTTCAAGATTAAAACGACAATCATTTTTTCATCCCTCGTCATTATAGAAAAAAACCCTCCACTACCTGTTTCTAATTAGTACTCTACGCATATTAACGTTTGGAAAAAGTAATAATAAATCTTTACCTAAACTAAACCCCGTTCAGCCATCTATAAAGATTTTAACCTGAAAGACTAAAAAAAAGACTGATACGAAATGAAAAAAAAACCGTAATTTTTGATGTAAAAAGGTTAGGTTACTATAATTATTACTATAACTAATGTGAAAATAAAAAAAAGTGAATTCTAAGTTCGAAACCTTATAATCCGTATCTTTCACAAAACACATTGTTTAATTTATTTTGATAAATATAATTTACACAATTATATTATTCATGTAAGTCATAGAATTTGATATGTTTGATAATCGCAAAAATAAAATATATATTTACATATAATATGTAAAAGCTATTTCACCATAGCTAGTGGTCACATTGTGTCCGATATAATAACAATAGGCACACACGCGGACATTAAACGATCATGTATCATATAAATTCGTTGGTTTGTGTACAATAATTTGTTGTTGAACTATTGTTAATGTATTTTGTTAGGTTCAAATATTTTGACAACTATTCCAAAATAAGAAAAAAAATGTTAAAGCTAAAATAATAGTAATCGGCAGATTAAATTACTAGGCTATATTGAAATATTCTAATTATATGTTTTTTTTATAATAAATACTATTATTAAGTATAGATAATACATTTTTTTTTTTACTCTCATAATTTTAGTTATTTTCGGTCGGCCCGTTTTATTATTTATGGTTTTTTTTTTAAAAATGCAGATGCGTACTAAAATAAACAACGATATTATTTTTATAATATTTCATATTTGTACATATATATTTATATATTTAAACAAATGTATTGAAATGCATTAATTTATCATATTTTTTATGTTTGTTAAGTCTTGCACATCGATAGTTATTAAAATAGTAAACAATAAAAAATAAATAAATTACTATTTTTATACAAATAACGATTGGTATAATATTTCAAAATAATTAAAAGATAAAATAGTTGATTGATGTATATATTATTTCTAAGTTTATTTACTGTGAATTTTAATTTAAAAAAATGCTTGATTAATATTTTAAATTTGTCTATTGTAATTTATTAAATTATAACTGTATTTACAACTATAATATAAATAATTAATACTATTTTATAAATATTATGTTTTATTCTATATTACAAGATAGTTATCAAAATTATATGAGATTAATTTTTATCATTCTATAATGTCAATTTTAATTAATTCATTATTTTCCCTTTATTCTAAAAGAATCGGCCAGTTTATATTTTTCACTCTTGTAAGTTTTAGTTAATTGTTTATTTATTATTATTATTATTTTACATTGAATTATGTTTTAAACAGAAATATTTCTTCTAACTTTTAATTTTAAATAAATAATATAAATTTATTATTTTATTTGCTTTGATGTATTTTATTTACTTGACACAATTTATTAGACAGAGAATGAAGGCTATACAATATAATATTTTATTACATTAAAATAAATTATTACAAACACAATTATTATTGATACAAAAATATGACTTAATTTTATAGGAAAAAGTAAAATGTTGGATTCGAAAAACATAACCCACACCTTGCCCACACCACAAAAAAAAACGATTAAAATTTTATTATAAATATATCAACAACATATACTTATTGTAAAATTGTTAGAAAAAATAAAAAATTATGATAAAATAAATACATTTTTGTTTTCTTTTATTGTAAACTTCTTATAAACTATTTGGAAATATTTGAAAATAAGGTGTAATATGTTGAGGGGTAGATGTAAGTTGTTGAGCTATTTTAGACACAGAAAGGCAATATTTATTAACCGTAAAAAGAATGTAAAAAATATGTACATTCGTTTAAAAAATCAATAGGTAGTTTCATCTCTCCTACGCTCCCAGTCTAAAATAATATTACATACTGTAAAGAATTTATGTTTTATGGACTTAGTAAAATTGCATAAACAATGCGCCGTGCAATAGATTAATATATTTACAAGTTTAATAATGATTATACTCAGTCCCTGATCTACAATATTACTATTCAATTAAGTTCAACAAAAAAATCGATAGGAAATAGAGTTTTCGTTGTTATTACTTAATTATTTTTTAAAACCTTTGGTATACCTACACGTGTACTATGTCTTTGGGATTTTATCTATGTGATTTGAAAATATATTTATTTTTTTTCTATACGTTATTCGCTGATGCAACTCAATTCTTTGTCCAATTATTATTTTTTAAACGCGAGGGTTTAATAGCATTACAAATAAGATTGAATTTCAAAAATTAATTTTTATTACTATGGTTTGTAGGATTTAAATAGAACGATGATGAAGTATTTTAGAATTATCATTGTTTTTAGACTTGTAACAATTTATATATTATTATTATTTAGTTAGTCTTCAGGTTTAATCTCTAGATATTACTAAACATAAATATTGATCTTCTAAATATTTTATAATCGGACCATAATCTATTTGATCATATTATATTGAAAGTAAGTAGTAAATACTATACATTTAACTTTGGGAATCACCAATGACTTATAATTATTATTAGTGACATATAGGATGATAATATAACCTGAAATTTATTTATTGACATAGTCTTATCGCTGGTATTATATAATATGTATATTGCCTATTTATACTAATATAATATTATTATATTTGTTACACTTTCCTTGATCAAATTTACCTTAATGTTTTATCAAGACTGGTGACATGTTTTGTGTACACGAAAACATTGCAGTGCGCGCTTTAGACATGATTAATTATCGTTAAATTAAAACCGGGAAAAAAGTATTCAGAGAAAGAGCAAGGAAAAAACTCGTAAAACTCAAATAAATTACACTTAACAAAAAAACCAAAAACAAACAGAGAAAACATCATTCATATTAATTGCATTTATGACGCTGGTACACTTTTAACTGTGTGGACGTCTTGGGGGAACTTAATATGTGTGGGAACTTTCAAAGAATGGAAAAAACAAGAGTAGACGACTAGAAAGATACAGAGAAAGACAGGAGATAAAAGAAGCAACGAGCCTTTGACACTGATTGATGAGCGTGTTGTTATCTCTTTCCTTGTTCATCCACCATTTCTTCTGAAGAATATTGTCCGTAGTATACTACAGTACCACCTAGAAATTTCAATAACATCCGTTTTATGTATATCATGATCTGGAGGATAAAAAAATAAACATTAATGTATATTTACACCAAATGTACTGCAAAACAACCGATTGTTTCTATCGCGCAATAAATGGTCTAAAAAAATTTGACACGTTCGGACGCCAGAAAAAAAAAATATTTGGCTATTTTTTTTTTATTCATACGAAATTTTAGGTATTTTATATTGATTTGTAACTATTTGATATTAATAAATTTAAATATTATGTATATGGTTCGGTTGTTACGAAATAATCAACAATTTGTTCAAGAATGTTTCATTAGCTAAAACGTAACAAAAGTAATACAATCATACAACTATCAGATTGAATTGTAATACATTTAAAATTCGTTTTTCTCAATATTATGGTCTTTACATATTTTATATACTTATCAACTAAATTTTAATTATTTTAACAAAATACAAGATACCAAAGATATTCAGCTATTCTAAAAAAGATTTATGCAAGCAATTTTGCATAATGACACAAAAAAAATATTTAACTTATTCGTATAATATTCAGTATAATGATTTTAATACTTACATAAAAATCAAAATTTTTTCAACAAAATATACCAATGAGAAAAATACATATTCATTATATTTATAATAATTGAATAATAATTAATAATTAATTGTGATTACTTTATATTTTTTAGGGACGAACTACCAGACGACTTTTCAAGTTCTGATATAAAGCTGTTGGATATTTTGTATGATTCTGCACAAATCATATTTGGTAAGTATTATATTAATAAACCCAGTTAAATATTATGAAAAAAATTTAAAATTTAGTATTTAAATCGTATAAAAAGATATATAGAGTAATAAATATCAACAATATTATAATTATTAGGGTGTTGTTTTTATAAAACTGGATATTAATCGTAAAAAAAGTATAAATCTTTATTAATTAAATGTTAACTTTGATTAAATCAATGTGAATTCATGATATTATTATATTGCACCATAGAAAATGATAAAATGTTAATTCATATAATATTATGTATTTGTATAGTGTTAAATTGCATTTTTTCCATTAAACTCAGACTAGGAAGTTGGTAATTGAATAACAACTTTATTTTACACTGTACAACATTTTATTTGTTTTTATAATTTATTACAAGAGCAATATGATATCCGTGTTTTATTAAGTTCTGTACACTGAAAACTGATAAATTTATGTAGATCAACACTTGGGTAAGGAAAAGTAGAAACTGTTCAGAAGTTTTGTGTAGCGAACCCAAAGTTGTATTTTATTGCTCTGGCACTATGCCATAATAATAAATGGCTTAATCAGTTCACAATATATTCATTTAAATAAGTCGTTAACTGATACCTTTCGATATTTAGATCAAACATTTTTTTCTTCGTAACAAATATAACCTGTCAATTAGGTATTATATTATTGTAGTTTTTAACTATAAAAAATATTAATAACACTAATACAATATATACATTAATTAACTAAGGATATTATATTTTTACTAATATTGTAACATAAATAATGATTATTTTATTGAATAGTTTATCGATCAAATCAATATTTTAAGTTGTAAGTTGCTATATCAATATTAAGCTTAATTATAGTTAAAAATAATGGTATTTGATGTATCAAATCAGTTACAGAAAAAGATTTTACAATATTTTTTCCTGGAATATGTAAATAAACATTTTCAATTCTTTCAAATTTTAGTTTAAACTTTAAATACCACATTTACATTTTTATGATTTTATAATTTATTGCTAAAATATATTTTAAATGTATTAGCTAGGTTTGATCTAAAATCATTCTATATTTTGTTTACATTTCAACCAATATTTTATTTCCTAGCAATGAACAATATTAAAGAAATGTTGACTATTGTTGGATTTTCACATTAAAATTTTTTTTTTTTAATTTAAAATAAATTAATATACAACAATTATAAAACAATTATTAGTTTGAATAAGTTATTGATTTTATTTTTTTTTAATTTCAGTATAAATTTTGAATATCTATAATAAATATTTTCAATTTTTATATTACTGTTGATTTTTAAAATATTTTCAACAATTGATGTTTTAAGCATTAATTAATATTCTTACTGAAAAAAAAAAAACAAAATCGATTTTTCTAAAAACTGGTATTGAGTAAAAATTATTTTTTGTTTTTCTCATTTTTTTTTTTTTAGCACTTTTGACTAATTTTTGCTGTTGATTTCATAAGTATTATTAAAATTAATTTTTTATTAGAAATCATCTTAATAGTTGATAGTTGGAGCATTTTTATGCTCCAAGATTTGTTGACAGGTACATAAAAAAAAAAATTAATACATATCCTAACCACTCTCATCGCTCTGCTCAGAATTGAAAATTCATATTAAATTTTCTTTTATAAGAAAAAATAATAAATTAATTATGCTTATACAATAAATACATATATATATATTTGTATGCAGACTATAGGCTTTAATCGATGTATTGTTCTTGCAGGGACATTGGTTTACGAAAAATGGCTTTCTTATATTTTACAAAAACGAAAGTAAAATTCGTAATATATATGTAGATTACCTAAATTTAAAATATTGCACGTAAATAGCGCTACTACTTATATCGAGAGTATTATAAATACTTATATTATATTGCTAAATATTTTATATTCGGTGTTATGAAAAAAATCCAATAAATTGTTGTGTTTATGCAATATATAACGAATTTCAGAGTGAATAATAATTAACACTGTAGTGCGATATAATATCATGCAAATATTCACATTAAAACAATATTAATATCCTTATTGTGTCTAAGACAACAATATTATGTAATTCGTTGTCGAAGAACGTTCACTAACCAACTGACTACTGTGGTTGTAGATGATTCAGTAGAACAATACAAAATAATGATAATTGTTTCTTACGCGATTGCCTGAAATGTCGTTTAATAAATTTATATAAATTATATCGTACTATTCGATCTTGTTATTTACCACCGTTGTCCATATAAACCAATATTGTTGTAAATGATATTTTGATTTAATATATCTTTATAATTTATAGTCATGTGATAAAATAATCCGCCAAAATTTGTTTTCTATAAAATAATAGTGAAAACCATGTACAACCGCCATTCAACACCCGAACTGATCGAAAAACTCAATCATAAAACTATTCAAGTCCTATGGAGTACGATAAATAAATTGCGATGTCGATCCTTAATGGGAATCTGTCGTAATATTTTTTCACTATTACTATCATTAATTTGCTGTTTGTTGCTTCTAACTTCAAGTAATAGTTATTTCTGATTTGTGACACGGACGTTAAAACTAATTTCATTTTCTTAGAGTTTATTTGCTGATAAATAATTTATTTACATTACCCAAAAGTTTACTTGAAAAATTTTCATGAAGAAGGATATAAGTGCATTTGAAATTAGTTTTTAATACAATTATAACTTATTATAGGCGATTATTATTCTCATTAATTGTTTATTATACAAACAAATTAAATCATATTTAAATTTTGAGATTACATTTTTACGAAAAAGTTTTCAGTATTTCAATGTTTCCAAAATATATTATACACTAAAAATTCTCATTCCATAAACTTGTTGATTATTCATGAAAAAAAAAAAAATTAATGCAAAAAACAATTTATTCGATTTGTTTCTATATCAGTTACATCACAAAGGAGAGAATCTTATATGGCCAACCCTCTTAAGAAAAGTCAGTAGCCCCGAATTGTCCCCACTAGTTTTGTTTTTAAATATTTTAAACTTGTGAAGTTTAATTCATCAGCCCGGTTTTATTGTATAATATATATTTAAAATTCGAGAAACAAAATATTAAATTTTAAGATTTTAATATGTAATATTGGACAGCAGATACTTTTATGATAGGGGAAAGTGCGATAGGGCAAATAACACCAAGTAGAAAGAGGACAACAAATATTGACCACCTTATGGAAAAATTCCTGGTCTGTTCTATACTTTCCTATCGTTTCAACATTGTTAAGGTTTTAAGGTTTCTAGGTAATAATATTCATAGCTAATAGGTATCAATGGTTACCTATAGAATAGATTTTATGATGTTTATGGAAAAAAAATATATAACTTGTCAATAAATGTTTATGTATTGAGTGACCAACTGTGTTTTACCCCATAATACATAATACAATAATAATCTCATTAGTTTTAAATCAAATTACATAGTTTAAAAAGATTAATGTTCCTATAGTATTATAGACTTTCAAGTAATTATAATATCCAATCTAAATTGAAAGTATTCTATAAATTAATATATACCGCTGTCTAGAAAATTCACCAACACATGTATTCCTGGTAGAAACTAACCAGAATTTATCGATTTTGTAGTTGTTGACATATTATTTTATTTCATTCCTATAATATGATTTATTATTTACAGCAAATATTAAGTTGAACAATCGCTTCGAAAGAAAGACGATGTATCCTAATGTTATATTTAATGTTTACTTTAAATCTTATAGAATATATTGACTGAAGCAATATGTTTTGCATCGAATTTTCCGTATCCTTGATCTAAGGTATAATATTTTAGATTTTTAACATTTTTTTATAGTTGTGTGGTATAGTCATAGACATTTAACACCATTCATTTGACAGTTCATACCTATAGATCTGACACCACTAATATTTTAATTAATTAATACTGCGATTAATTGAAAACAATTGCACCTTTATTTTTAATTTACTCTTGTATTTAACGAATAATTACAATAATAGTTATACGATTAGTGTTATAATACTCGTACTGGTATAATAGATTGGCCATACGTTTTCTGTGAGATTTATTTGAATAAGAGAAACTAATATTAAATTAATTGTTTGTTATTCATATGTCCAACAAACAGCAATGTTAGTACGCAATTATTGATTATAGGCTCAAAACCTGGTCAACCATTTTTCACAAAAGTTTCCGAGATCATTATTAGAGATATAAGAAAAGTATAGAAAGTAGTTTGAATCACGTTCGAAAATACACCAAATATACCAAGTGCTATATCCAATCTAATCTCGGACGAATTAGTTCACAAAGCGAGGTACACCGATGCCGGTTTTCCCGAAAACTGAGGTACACTAAAACCGAGATACACCGATATAGCATCAGTATTTTATGTTTGTTCGTTTTTTACCGGGTGAAGTCGGCAGTTAGTCAGTAGTAGTTTATACAGCTAGTACCTAAATATTTATTAGTACAATCGTTACTACTTAATGCAATTTTATGTCATTGATGTGAAATAACAAATCGGTATGTCTCAGTAATAGTTATATTATTTATTTATCTAGAGAATTGTTTTTTTATCCCATCATAAATACTTATACGTATGTATTTATGTATAAACTCTGAACACTTATGTAATAGGGTTACACATTTTATCCTACTCTCAAATACAATTCTATATTAACGTTTAAACATTTGTTCTGGATCACATTTTTAATCGCAAAACAAATTCAACGATAAGGATAATGATAGTATTACGATATTGTTTGAAGTTACTATGTAAAATGTAACGTACATATATCGAGTAAACACATATTTTTATTCATGATTTATTCTAACGATCATAACCTTAAATCTGTTGAATTTAATAGTTATTAACTTGATGATAACTTTACTTAAAATTCCATAATAATATTAATTAACATAATATAACATTTAAAAAGGATACAGTTTAGAAACATAATAATATAATGCCAATGTTACAAAAAACTCGATTACTATTGCTTTATTATTCTAGGAACTAGGAATACAGTTTAACTATTAGATCATACTTACTTAAGTTAATGTTGTAACAGTTTTAGTTCATCATTTTGTGCAGCTTCATAACATGATAATCTTACTATGATGAAAGACACATATGATTTATGAATAAAAGTAGAAGTGATGGGACATTGTCCTAATTTGACCCTTAATGGTCCGTAAACTGTATAATAATAATATATGTTACGTTTTCAACGTCTTTCACTAACTATAAGTTTCATCAATTTTTCATTTTAAAGTTTATGGTCTAAAACTTCGGTAAACCGTTAGTACTGTCATTATAGAACTTGATTCATTACTTAAAATTTAAAAGTGGATATAAGTGTTTTTAATTGGTATAAAAACAATTGAGTATAATAGTTATATTTTATTATTATTATTAAATGAACGTATTTTTATTTGAGTTTTGTTCATATTTATTACATCAATTAAAGCTAATATCGTAAAAGATTTATTACAATATTCTTATTATAAACATAGATCAAAAACAACTGAGATTTTATCAAATGTCAAATATGTAGATATTTAATAGAATAGTATTTTACAGGTAAATAATTATCCGACATTTATACTATTCAGTTTTCTGTACTAACTTATTCGAGAACAATATTGTCTCTGTCTTTGAATATTTCCCATTAACGTACAAAAATATTACTTCACAACTAAAATGTTTCAAATCAAGAGAATTATTTTTATACATGTATCATTTGAATTTCGATGCAATTTTAGTGAAATAACAATGTAAAGAACGTGTTAATATTATCATTCGATATTTACATAAAATAATTAAAATTAAAAATGGCCGAATTTCACGAATTAATTACCGAAAATCTCACGGCGATGACTAAGCTTTTCTGTTTGTTTTATAAATCTAAAACAGTAGATGGAGTTTTTACTTTTCTCCAATGAAAAACTGTCCACTCAAAACAAAGAGAAAAAAAACACGTTTGACACACAGTAAGGATAATTATAATTATGGCCGTATCATTTAATTGACAGAAAACTGATTGATTTTTGTTATTTCACCGTTATTGGAATATCATTATTGAAGTTGCATCAGTATTTACCTTCTCTCTCTCCTCCCTCCCCCAATACACTCACACACTACACATTAACGTAGTTACAATCATGACAGTATCTTCGCAACCATCAATTTATTTATTTTACATAAAACGATTATTTGATGTGGTCATATCATTATAGTGTTTTACACTTATACCAACTACGTCCTACACTCTTCAGTTATAATAAACGACGTTATTAGAAATATTTTCGACATTACGGTACCTTAAACTGTGTCGTTATGTAAGAAAATGATAATATATATTTTAATATACGTGGGTAGTTGACAAGAACAATATTATTTTCTAACATTCAAAAAATATTTTAATGAACTATAAGATAATATAATATGTTAAATAATAGAAATTATAAATTATAATTGTTAAACATTTTGTTCACTTTTCTAGGTGGAAAAATAATTTACAAAACTATCTGTTGAATTATTATTTATTTACGGTATATCATTTTTCAAACAATTGTATCGTAAATACATAATTATATTGAAATCATTGCCAAACATACATGATAGGTATCTTTTAAATTTGTTGGATGGGATTCCAAGCAATGTATCACCAATATTATTATTTTAGATTTTTTTTGTTTCAATATAAATAAGTTAATAAAAAAAATTTATAATAATACTTATGAGGAACCTTGTTTTAAATTGTCAATCCTCAACTATCAAAAATTGAAAATCAAACAGTTTATAAATTTGTAACTTTGAAATAATTTTTGTAATTTCGATGAATATTGTCAAAATCTGAACTTTCAATGCTTATAAAAAAAAATCGTGTCAATATTGTGGGTAAATCAGTAGCGTCATAAGCTGCTGGACACACTGATTTACTGGAACATTATTAAACTCAATATTTCACTATTAGATTCTTAGCACAATTTAAGATATTATACAGATTCCTTGACAAAGCAATTATTTTGATGCTCAGTAAAACCTTCAGTTACAATCTATGAGAAAGGCATCTAGCGTTCAAGCGGAAACTGATTATAGTTAAATAGTGTACATTTTTATGGCATATATATATATATATGTATATTTAATTCAATACATATAAAATTACACGCAATGAGCGCTAGCTATATTTCTTTCTATACTAGACAGCTGATTTTGTAGATAAACTATGCGCAACACTCTCTTGAAACCAATTTCTATACGGCGTTAAGTAACCTGTACATCTTTAATCGTGATCCCTAGTGACGATATGCGTCATTTCAGTATTTAGTGTGATTAGGAAACAAAGAACAACGCACATGATACGTCGAATCAATATGCAGAACTGAAAGTATAAAATGTCTAGAATTAAGGATTACAAACATTGAACTCTTTTCAAAATCCTCTTACCAGCAATTTTCTGTGCCGATAATCTTCCAGACATTGCAACCACCATTTCATTCCAATGATGAAAAATAGCATATAATAAAACGCGAGTAGTTCATTTAAGTACTATTGTTAAGAGCATGGTGATTACTATCATTCATTTACTATTCACATTAACCGATTGTATCGATATTCAATTAAATTAACAACGATCAAACAAATAGACATTGAGGCAGTTATTTTACTCATAACAATTAATTTAAAAAGAATTAATCATAAGCGTTTTATTTAAAAGAAGAAACCACCCATAGTAAAAATATAAACATTAAAATATAATATTTCTAAGCTTTCATTGATATTATTAAAATTGAGAGAATCCAACACAATCCGATTTAAAATTCGTAGTTATTCGAATGAACTGGTTATTAACGTTGATAATTTGAATACTCATATTTAAAATTAACTAAGTACCTATATTATACTACATATTAATAAAAAGTATTATGTAATGTTTTTTGATGTCCATTCAATATATAAAAAAATGTCATAAAAATGTATGGCGTTTGTATTCAATAATTCAATGTTTATTGCATTTTATAAACGTGTAAAAGTGTTTTACTAGAAACATAGTTTTTACATATTAAAAAAAAGGAAACTTATACAATCGAATCAATGAATGGTTTGATTTCAAATAATGATATTTTATAAAAATCTTACACAAAACAAACCGAAAGTTTTTTACGCTAAATATTAAGCTATAGCTACCTTAAAATTAACTTAGGTAAGAAAAACTAAAGGGTAAAATACGTATTTGGTTGGATAAACACAAACAATATCCGAAGCTGAACTTTGCCAAAACTTTGCTCATTGGCTTATACGGTTTGGTAAAAGTGTACGTTCCGTCTTAAACACTTGCCGGAATACCGGACTATAATAGGTAATAGTAGACACTAACAAGGGTAATAAAACAAAGTGCTCAGACAACTTGAAATATTTTCTTAAGGTTAGATAACATTGATGTTCGAAATGAAATTAATTTTTAATTAAAATAAGTTCGTTTATTTATTTAACAAATATAATCATTGGTCAACTATAATGTCTATAAAATTGTTCATTTGTTTACAATTTGTTACAAATAACACGACACAATGATTTGTAAATGATTTGTAATTCATAAATACGAAGATTATATATATATATATTTGTTTATATTAGTTAACAATTTTTCATCGTGTTATCAGCAATTTCATCAGCAATTATTTTAAAATCTAGTGTCTAAATCTTAATCCATCGAAAATTCTCGCTGTCGGATAAACGAATCGTCGTAATTTTCTCATGTCGTAAATAATATTATATAATGTTGAATGTATACAGAGAGATTCTTTTAAAGTCAATTATTCTTCAGGCATTAATAATTTAAAATATATAATATTGTTCATTTATAGGTTTTTGTTTTATTTTATCACTATATCGTTCTTCATTTATAATTCATTATTACTTCTAATCTTCTTCTAATATATAAAAATAAATATATATTTGTTTGTTTCTTCGTTCTATATAATCTCAAAAACTACTGGACCGTTTTTAATAAAAATTATATCAATAGATTTCTTGAGTCTCGGGAAGAATTTTTAATTTCATTTATCAATCCATTTATGTCGCTATAAGGTGGCCCATACATGAATTTGGTTTTGGCTCACGAAAATGTATTTGTTCATGTAAAGAGTTACCATTAGTTAATGGTTACAACTTACAGATAATAAAATAGTAATTATGATTGGATATAATTTTCTGTATTATATTTTGTCATCTAGAATAATAAAGCTATTCTATATAAATGTAAAACCGAGTAGCATGGCTATTATTTTAGATGCAAAGTGTATGAAGTTTAAAGTTGGTTGTGAAAGTGATTAAAGCTTATACTAAAAAATACCCGACTGATTTGGACAAAAAACAATTAAAAATATTTTATCTGAAGCAAAACGGAAACGATAGATACATGTATTACACTAGATAGTTGGGTTATATTTAAAATAAATCATATAGAAATCCACAGTTTTTCACCCATTGGTACTAAATTTTGTACACATATATTTTGGCATCCCAGACGAGTCGTCAGTATATTAGAAAAGAATTAACGGATAACATATTATATTATATATAAAAGACAAAATGTATGACTGAGGCTTATATAAATAAATCATACTCGATCAGTAATGCTATATTATATCCATAGGTACGTATATAGATAATAATATTTTATTGTTCAAAATAAATAATATGCTCACAATACGATAGATGGGACTTCGGAGAAAAACTTAGGCTAACCATGTACCTAATTCTGATATCATTTACGAAAATCGACAATACTCGTACAATATACTGCTCGCATATTGTCCACGATCCAAAACAGTTGGATTGCCTACGTGGCTTAGTTCCATGTAAATCACTTGAGGTTAATCATAACCTGATCTTTGGCTCAGGCGGGACAGCTAGTAGATAAATACCATGTAAGATTAACGTTTTATAAATTATACTTAGTTATTATTAGTTAAATAACAAGATAATGTTTTTCAATTTCTTATTTATTTTATATTTAAGTTACCGTTTTATGCTTCTGCAATTGAAGTGAATTAAAACTTTTAAGGTCATTCATCAAATAGTTAAGATATTCAATTTTCAAAAATTAACACTTTCAAATAAATTATGACTTAAATTATAAAAACACAACAAATTACATCAGCATAAAAAAAACATAAGGATTTTTTAACATGCAGGTAGCAACACTTTATTGTAAATCAATGTTTATACCAAAAAAACAAAACTCGTGTTGCCTTCATTTTAATAATATTGAATACTGTTTATAGTATAAATAGTTTTAAATAAAAAAATAGTATTTTGAAATTCTCATAAAACTTGAATTTATGACCTACTTTAAACAAGTGGTGATATATAGTAGAATTAAATTGTATTTTTCTTTATCGAAACATTTATAGTTAGTTGTAAACATTTTATTCGATTTTAATAGCTATATAAAGATAAAAGTTGTGTATCATTTTTATATACTAAATTCATTAAAACTAATAAAACTTATCTTGACATTAAATAAAACTAAGAGTTTCATTAAAAAACATTGTTTATTAATATATAATATTATAGCAGAATCAAAAAATACATATTTTGAAAACTTTCATAAAAAAATATTCACCAATACAAGTTCTATTTTACTAACATTTTTTCAAACAGTATTTAAAAATCACTGAACTTAATAATAAAAGTACAAAAAAAAACATTACATACATTTAATGTTAAAAATTAACAGTTATTCATTTAAATCAAGTTAAGACAATAATATGATAACTCAAACAATTTCTGTTTTTGTCTGAGGTAAAAATAATTAGTATCTAATGATTAATATTCATCTTCATTATGCTATCTAAACTTAGAATTACATTTTATTTTTACATACCTTCGGGAAACAAATTAAATGTTTTTATTCATTATTGTTCATAGATCTCTTCTCGACTGTAACAATATAAACTATTAAAATAAATCAAATAATAACTATGTTTTTTACATGTGTTTATTTCAAAATGACCATAATTACAATTCTAAGTACACTATATAAACTCATTTAAATTTGAGGAGTACGTCATTAACATTTTGGTCTTACGTATCCGTTGCAACAATGAAGTAGCGCATGGATAATAGTTATTAAAAACGTTGACTCGTCTTGTTTAGTCTTGATGTGATAAATTCAGTAGTTATAATGAACATACATATTAATATTGTAGTTCACAATTTAATAATTATAAGCAATTAGAAGATTCGTATCGATAGTATAATAATCTTAAGACAATACTATAAAATATATTATTATTTCCCATTATTCTTGCGGCATACGTCATTATGATGTGTTTAATTGCATTTTACACGCACCGCTTCCAACTATATCCATAAAGCGAAAATTCTCACTTTAATGGGCAAGAGTACGATTTACGTTGTTATGAACTAAAGCTTAACCGAGTGTGGAGTTGTTTGGTTTACTTATCAGCTTTAGACTTCGTATAGTTAAACTATATCTGCATGTTCACAATGGATTATAATTGGATTGTATATCTATATCCGTGTGTAATGTTTGATGTTAAACGAAATTATCGTAGTAAACTAGCAATTATATTGAACTGAGACATAGATAATAACAGCTAAGCAATAATTTGGATACGGGTCCACAATAAAAAGCAAACAACACTGCAAAATATGCATATATATGAACAATTTCAAAAATATTCTGTAAAAATACAAATCTAATAAGTAAAAATTTTAAACGTACACGTGCGCAATGATTAAAAACAGGTGCTATTGTTCGATATAGTATCAACAATATTATTGTTTAAAAGAAATGTAATTTACTATAAATTGTCAGCCGATTATAGTTTGTTTATACATAAACTTTTACGATATAAATAATTATTTTAACTTTTAAATAATAATCAACACGAACAAATGGATGTAAATGATATTGTAAACAATTGGATTTTGGATAAATTAAAAAAAAAAAAAACAACCCTTCAGAAACCAGCTAGTTTTGTGAGTGTTATGTTAATATAAAAAAATGAGGAAATCAAATTTAACAAAATACTATATGACTGTATGATAATGTAAATGCGGTGGCAGAGGTGGATATAAGGTTTGTGTCAGGTCACACGCGTGTGCTGCCGAAGTCGTCGTCGTAATAATAATATGGTCGGACAAAATAGTTTTTGTGAAAAAAAAACACGCATAGTGTACTTTTATCTGAGTATCGTAAACGGATATTTTCACAAATTCGGCGGCGGCGGCGGCGGTCGAGTTTGCGGCCATACACGACCGGGGAAATATCGTCGAAACGCGCGCCAGTGACAGTCCGACCGGTGTCTAAAAGCTCGGGCCGCGGACGGGGCGATAAATAAAACGGTGTCATTGGTGGCGGGTAGGGCAGGCGCTGTTTTCAGATTTGTTGATTTATCGGAAACTAAATGCCAAAACAAGATCGGCAGACATAATCCGTTGCCACTGCGGCGGCCGCAAACTATGCCCATATATTGATGAGGTTGCACACCGCTCGCGCAATACCTACACACGACGAGACCACTGACTTTTAATAAATATTTCGTTTAAAACAGAATTTCGTCACCGACCCCCGCTGCGTGACGGTAAAATACCTATACTATTATTATTATCATCGTTGTACACGATACACCCACATACCACCCGCCTGATACAGCCAAAGTCGACCGATCCGGTGCCCCGTCAAATATTTACCTCTTATATTATAGCTTTCGCCGAGCCTGTACATAATACGCGACATGGGGTACCGCACCGGGGTCCATTATTATTATTATTATTATTATAGCACGTGGACGGCGGGTTTTCCGCTATCACAAAATAATATTGTAAAATAGTTATGCGATCTGATTTTGCCGGTACGACAATGTTTTATAAAATAATATGATAATATTATGATATTGCGTTGTGCGCGTCGTTCACTCCAGATGCTACGCGGACAATGAATATTTTTTACTTGCGGTGGAAAACGATTTCAATACGATGACAATTAAAATAACGTTCGATACCGATATTGTTGTGTAGAACTAATCGATGTATGGAGTCCAGTTTTGACAACCACTGGATGCCAATTGGTTAAGTGAAATATTAATGTTCATTCCGCGAATCCAAATTTGGAAACGAATTGAGTTTCGTCTATTGGGAATAACTTCAGAGAACACCGCTGCCTACAACTCGGAATAACGATACTACGTAATTGTAACAAAATAAAACATACCAAATTAAAAATAAGTTCAGTTTTTATTAATTATATCAAGCTATAATATGTGTTATGATTAGTTGATATTTTATTTTTAAAAATACAGTAATTTCGTTATTCTTTAATATTGGACAAATTTAAACGGTCTAAGAAATTATATAATTTACCATTATTTGTAAATACAATTATACTATCAAGAAATCATGACTTTTACGGTACTGAAAACATTCAATAATTGAGAAAATTTCTTTTTGCACCATCACATTTTTTATAACTATTAGGTAATATCTTAATTTACCGATGGTATGTTTTAAATGTTTAAGGGATTATTTACATAATGAAAAACAATTTTATGCATTTATTATTTTTGTGTACTGTTGGACATTTATTTAGTCCAGCGTAAAAACTTAGGTATTACCCATCTGTATTTACATTAACTGCAAGTGCTGTTATTATTTCCAGTAGATGATTAAAATTGTTATTATGACGTGTCAGTGTCATATTTTCATTTCTTATGATATTCCTTAACTTAGTATTATTAAAAAACTGTTACTACAATATTATCAAATATATTAAATATCCAAGCAAAATATAATTACTTACCACGTATGAATCAATTACACTATTTTATTATAATTGATAACCGTAATATTGAAAACAAATTTTACTTATTTTGTGTTAATCAGTAAGTAGTCAAATAATATATGATGTTTTGAAGTTGTGATAGCATAACAAATATCTATAATTAAATAATAGGAATAATATAATATGTCATATAATCACACTATCAATTTTAAATTAAAATTTTTATTCAAATGAAAAATTTTTAGTTTAACAAAATTGTCAGTTACACGGATACTTTAACAGACAATGTTTCCGATTTATCTGACTTCAAATATGACTAACTAAGTGAAGTTTTTTTTTAAATAAATTCAACATAAGAATAAATAAAACACAAAGGTATTTATTCGTTCAACTTTTAATTGAACAAATAGTAGTTATAATATTTATATGCACTGACACAGTTATGTCTACGTATTATACAATTAAACCTCTTCAAAATCGTTGTTTTTTGTTTTTAGTTTTTAGTCTTACATGGTGTAATAAAATAGAAAATAAATCAAAAAGTATTTAAATTATTTTTTATAAACGTCTTATAAAAAATACAAATAGTGACAACAATTATAGATGTGTTTAAAGTGTGTAGGTGTGTAATTGAATGTTCTATTGTAAAATCGAATAATTATCTTATTAAATACCACATTTTTGAATTTTAATTAAAGCTATTAATTTAAAAAGAGCTTTACACATAAAATATTCATATGCAATTGTCAATGAATATAAAATGAATTGTTTGGGGAGACTAAGAAATTATACTATTTAAACGTGGTGAAATAATTTAAATTACAACTTGAATTTGAATAAGTGAAACTGCTTAAGGGAATATTTAATAATAATTATTCACAAAGAAATAGACTATTAAGTGTATTATATTCCCCTCCATAGTCCATGTTCATTTATTTTACAAATTATGCTAAAATTTGACAGAACGTTTATTTTTCATTAAATTAATTAATTTTTTTCACATCTTATTACTTGTCAAAATTGTAACTCTTTATTTATTTTACACATAAATAATATTATTATTTAAATTAAAACTGATTTGGTTTTAAAGATTGCTTTCATTAGGTACTTAAGTAATTCATATTTAAAAGCCTAAAGCACACACTTTTCGTCAAATTGTATAAACAAAAAAAAACAATTTTTATTAGATATACATAAACTATACAGATTTTAAATACCTACTATTATTGTGAGTTTTATACGATTCTATAGGTATATATAAGAAGATTTATTTCATTATATTTGAATGGTTTCTATGAAAATAGCTGAGTATCTACAGATTATCCACCATTAAGCTGAAAAAATGTTTAGTACTTACAATTTTCAAGCAATTTAATACATCAATGTATTTATAAAATTATGTAGACCAATGGAAATATGTTTTGTTTATAATATAATAAATAATATTATATATTTTATACCAATGTATAATATAGTATTAAAATATTATTATCACATGATATAAATAAATATTTCAACATCATACCTCAATACTATTTTACTTGGTTCTCGAATATATAACGTATTATCATTAATATTATATTATTTCTTTAATATCTCATTTAATAAAAATATTTTAAAATTTAAAATTTGATTAGTAATCAAGTTTTTTTTCATAATGTTCATAAATATATTATTTCTCATCAAATATACGTACCTATACATTGTATTCCAAATATCTTATTCAACAAATTATGATACTATCACGATGAATTTTTACTATAAAATATATATAAAAAAAAAATACTACAAAATATTACTACTGAATTGAAAAAAGTATCGATTTGATATCGAGTTTACAAGAATGAGCTTTAATTTTTATTTGAAGTGGTTTGATTAAGATAACACTTCAAAAAGTATTCATTACAAAAGATATTATGAAGTCTCAAGAAGATCTTGAAATTTTATCGGTACACAAATAAAAATAAATACTTAATCTAGGCAGCCAGAACATAAGAATAAACCCAAAACAATTTTGATGTTTTAATTTTAGTAGAAATTATAATTTTAGCTCAAGGAATTGTTAATGCTAAATGATTTTAATCCATCAGAAAGTTGGCTACAAACCATATATCGTATTTAAAAAGTTTTATTTTTATAATTATTTCAAAAAACAAATTATATTTGTTGTGATAAATAAAAATGTATAATTTATCATAATAATAATATGCATATTATATTCGTTTATATTTTATCCTAATGCAACAGTTCGTGTTATATAGGCGGAGATCATGACTTAAACGAGTGTTAGCATTCTGTTCAAATCAATACGTTAAATATTCCGATATCCGCTGATGTCTATAACTCTTGTAAAAAATTAATGCATATTACGGTACGATTTATTTCGTTTGCTGGATTCCAAATCATTTTTCATACACCTTCGTCATTACTTATTATTATTATTACTATTGTATACGCGGTATACTTTATTGCGCTATAAATATATTTATACATGTATTTTTGCCGTTGTGATTTTTACGTTTAATAAAAAACAAAATAAAGAAAAATATCTGCCAATGACGTCGTAGATAATTTATTTGACTTTTTTCCTCCGCCCTGTAGGTGACGGTGCCAAAGTA
Source organism: Pentalonia nigronervosa (assembly GCA_014851325.1). Lineage (NCBI taxonomy): Eukaryota > Metazoa > Arthropoda > Insecta > Hemiptera > Aphididae > Pentalonia > Pentalonia nigronervosa. The sequence goes on along the minus strand of JACXSJ010001026.1, from coordinate 6,728 downwards.
ATCGAAACCGTGGGCACGACGCTCATACAAGAATGCCATGACGACCGGCAAATCCGAGCGCTGAAGAGTTTGGGCGGCAACCTGTACCACTTCCTGACCACGTTGGACGGTGTGCACGACGTCCTGCAAATGGGTGACGATAAGGTAGGAGACGATCCTCTAATAATGATATTATTTTAGTGTTGTTTAAAATTTAATAACACATAGTTGTGATGACATAGTGCAAGCACGGAGTTTTGTATCGCATTTGTAAAACATTGTATCAAGAAAAAATACTATATAGACGTTCGTTACCGTGCTCCACAAGCACATATGATATTAGTCTATGCCTTGGAATAAAATATGTTATTTTGAGCCTTAACATTTTTTTTTTTTTTCATGTGCTATTGACATTTTAACATAATATTCGAGCATCATATTTTAACTTCTGTATCAACTGTAATCTCCGTTAAAATATCATCAAAATATAAAAATTATGATATAACGCTTACAGGCTAAAAAAATTGATATTACACAATATACAATATAAAATATAACAATATAACTACTCATTGGTGTAAATATAAAATTATTTATTGATATTATTTTAGATAAAAAAAAAAATAAATAAAAAATTATTTAATATATTATTTAAAACATAAAATAAGACACGTAGATCATTAATTATTTTATATAGTATATACATGATTAGGGATTGAAAAAATTAAAAAAACGTTTGAGATGTACAATCACATTATTATACTAAAAATAAAATATATTTACATATGAAATAAAAATAATGCCATGAAAAAAATATAAACCTATCGAATATTTTAAATATACAAAACAATTATTAACTTAAAGTTGCAAAAAGTTGAATGTGTAAATAGACAGCTATTATAGTTCTCGTTTCTTAAGTTTCTTGTAAGACAAACAGTTAAAACGTCAAAATGCAAGAAATTTAACTACTTACCATCTTAAATTTAAGTCAACGATTTTCTTTAATTATTAAAAACTAAAACATGACGAAAGTTTAACTTGGTTTTTGGATAGAATATATTATAAATTTCTATTTTAATATTAAATTATCATTATCCATAATATTAAAGGTTAGTAAAATCATTAAAAATAAATTAAATATTTTTAAAATATATTATTTGATAGATTATATTATATAACTATAAACATAACATAGACCTATAATAGAATATGCTAAGCGTACTACAAAAATGATATTATCATTTTCAATTGTCAATGTGTAATCATAAAATAAAATAAAAAATCATTCGTTGTCTGCATATTATTATATTATAATACTATACTTATCAGATTATTAAATTGAGTTCATTATATGCTTCATAATATACATAGTATACATTTATCCAGTGAGTCTTCTGTAAAATTACTAGCTGTCCCTTCCCCAAATATCCATTGTCTTATCGCAGTTGTTTCACGCGCTTTTTCTGCCAAGGCCTTCCGTGTGATGGTATTCGATAAACTGACCATTGTCGGCTGGTGTTGTTTTTAATGGACTTTTAATGCGCCTTACATATCTAATGTCCACCCCTCCAGGTTGTAGGTTAAGGGTTGGCGAGGTGGCAAATGAAGGTTTTTCGTTTATTACATTTTAACGTTCATCACACCTCCAACGTTCCTTACAACACAGTCGATTAAATTCCATTTTGTTTGTACTGTGACTTCAGGGCGGCGGCGGCGGTGGTAGTTTGAGCCCGTAGTTATACATAAACGTATTCGCAGTGACTGCTGCTATTCTCTCATTATTTCTCACCGTGACGGAGAAATGTTGGGTAGCAAACACGGTTGTTAGTGATGCTGAAATTTAACAATATCCTTTAATTAAATCTAGCTACTCGACAAACGGGGAAGCTGCACCGCCTTCTATAAAGTGACGGAGTACCAAATTTCTCCAAAGAATACCTCCCCGCCACTTACCCAAATAAATAATCTCCGACTGCAATATTATATTGTTATAAGAAAACTCGTAGTTTGTTGCCGCACACTTGTAATATTTTTTCTGGACATTTATACATTTCACCCGCCAAACGCGAAAATATTTTACGTGACCCGAATATGCACCGTACATACGCAAGATGATTCTAAGCAAGTGCGATGGCCCCGATGACAGATTATCAATTGCATAGCTTTTTCGTAAAGGCATCTGCCCGTTAACATCATTTTCTCAAAACAATATTTTAGTCTGTGCGCGTTCTCTTATTATGGCCATCATCCCTAAAAATAATATCTGGACAGAATGCTTTTGCGTTTAATATAGAAGTTATCAGTCATAAATACTTGCATCATAATGCATTATTTCAGAAAGCACTTTCACAGAATCTAAATGATCAATAACGAACCATTTGAGGTTAAAGGATTTCGAAGCAATAAAAAGCGTAATGTGTGTCATATAATGATCAAGTGCTGTGTAACATAAGCGCATTCTTCAAAATAAAAAAATAAAAGCATCCATCAACAACGCTATTTGTCATTGAGAATATATTTTTATTTCATAGTTGATGATGTAGTATTATAGATTTTCTGTATAATGAATAACATTTCATTTGGCTTGAATAATCTGTATAATAATTTATAGTTTTTATAATAATTAAAGACAAATATAATGCATTAAATAGGTAAAATACTTCTAAAAAAGTATGTTATTTTATAATAACAAAAGGTTCATGTTTAATTCACAATTGAAATTAATTAATTTTATTTTTAATTCATATACGGTCAGCCATCATTTACGTTTTTTTTTTTTGAATTAAAAAATTAAAGAGGTAAAATATATAACTACTTTATATCAAAATAAAGTTTAAATATTATTGTATGCTAATTATTAAAATTATATATAAAAAAAAAAATGAAAAATAATTTTTAAAATTGGATGTTAATTTTTTTCAATTTTTCCATTCATGATTAAATAATTGATTTTAAATATTGCTATGAGTACAATATACTATACAGCAAATGACATAAAAAGATGCCACTGCGTTTTTTTCAGAACTCTTAAATATAATTATTATTGCTATTTGCTTTCAGGTTATAGAATAAAAAAAATTAAGTGCAATGTACCTATTATATGTGTTAACATATTTTAAAATTTTGTTAACATTATCATTCTTAGAATATTGTATTCTTAAAATTTGTACGAAACCCTCTGTTGCAGTCGGTCTCTTTACAGACATTATAGTAATTAGAATAACCTTTTTTTTATTAATAATTTAAAAATTATAAGATAAAGTAATACTGTGATTTTAATATCACTTATTTTTCATTCTTGTGATTGTTTACACAAACTCATTTCAACTGACACAACACTTTCATGATTTACATGCACTTAAAAATGTACATTAATCTAATTCAAAAATACTCTCAAAACGTTCCAAGACATTAATAATTGAAAGCAACTATTATGTGTAAACAAAACAAATGTTCTTATTAAAAACTAATTTGCATTGGATATTTCATAAAAAAAATTGTCTTTAGTTATTTATGTCTGATAATTAATTCGGTAGAGATTTTGTCCGGTAGATATTTTGGTATCGTCTTAATTATTATTTATTATATAGAAAACATATATTTCGTAAAAACTGAGTAGTACAGTAAATGTTATATAGTATAAATTACCAAATCATTTATGCGTTTTACTAAAACTGTAGCCCGTTAAACACACATTACTGAAGAACCTTAAAATACTAAACTACGAATAACCAGATACTATACTTGTAGAAAATCGCATTTTGTTTAACACATTATAGTTTTTAGATAGGTAACGAAATTAGTTTCATAACATTATCTTACGCATCATCCTACTTATTAATACATTTACTATTGTTATTGTCTTTGCCGTCATGTTTGCGAGACGAATAGTCAAAAACAAGTTGAATAGTTGAATTATCTGAAGTTAAATGAAGTTAAATAGTTTCAAATGAGTTTAGGATTTTGTGAAACGTTCTTTGTTTTTATTAAAAAAAAAACACTAAATTGAAACTCTAAACTTCCTGAATCAACTAAATTACAATCACGGAAAAAAACAACAGTAGATGTATTTTTAAAAATCGAAAAAACTTTTTTAAAATGCGTTATCTTAAAGTTATACAAATCCATAACTTATAAAATATCATGATATATATTATTAAAATACGTTTTATCCAATTATTTGAAAATAGGTGCTTAAGTTACACTATACTGTATACGTACTGGAAAAATATTTAATTAAAAGAAAATATTATATTTATAAGTAATATGAGACCTCGTCATATTTTACGTATACAACCTACTTAATTTTTAAAATGCTAAATGTTTTAACTAAGGAAGCTAATAACAAACTACCGACTACCGTTATATATACATATATAATACATTGCAATCGCGTTATTCATGTAATATCTCAACTAGATCAAGGTCTTAATGCATTTTCACTACCTATCCTACAATTTTGTGGAACGGGTTTTTTTTTTTTTTTTTTTAGCGAAACCGTCATTCCCTGTCACATATTAAATTCTCTACACTTCATACCGTCAAGAAATTTTAGCCCATCTTCTTTGACCGTAGTTATATCGGTGTGAACCATTTTCGCGATATTGCAAATGATTTCGTCTCTCATCTCGTAAAAATTAATAATTTCCATGTCGTATCATGCTGAGCTCAGACGACTGCCATTGCATATCATGATATAACTGTCGGCCGAAAAATATCGTAAGTGTCTATATAATATAACTAATGTGCAATGTTATATTATTATATAATTTCGAAAATCCACACATTTCTCCATTATTCGATTATAGGTACGCCGCCGCGTATTGTGACGGATGCAATTCACGCCGGTTTACAAGAAAATAATAACAATATTACAACGTGTGGACGATGTGCAGGAAATTAAACTGTTTGACCGTTATAAATTGTTTCACTGTGTGGTATACGTTTGGAATGAATATAAAACCTACATACATGAATACAGAGTTCATAACATAAACTAACCAATAACGAACAAAGACAAAACTAGCGTAGGTAGCACATAAATGTTTGACATTGTTTTTCGGTAAACACATTAATAGCTATAGAGTTAAAAATAAATGTTTGTCTACACAATACGCCTCGTTTTTAATATTCAAAAGATTAAAAGGGGCAGATGTGCAAGTTAGCTATTCAATTATAGACTTTAAACCTGAAATCAATAGACTAGTTTGGGTTTCTACGAGTACAATATTATATACCGGGAAAGTAATAATTGTGTGAAGCCATATCGTGTAATATTTAAATAATAAAAAATCATTTTTGTTAACTAAAATATGTTCATATAGATTTTTATTAAATGCACAGTTATGATATATAATTTGATGTAAATATAACTAACATTACTTCATGTGCACGAATAAAATAAACATAATAGGTATTAGAGTTTAATTTTAAATGAAATAACTGAAATAGTGGTTTGACCCTAAAATATTTTTATTCGTTAATTTCATTATGAAAATAAGAATTATTTTAATCTTAAAATTACTAAAAAGGGAATTATAAAAAAAAAAAACAGAATTATATGATGTACTTTTATCTGAGAAACATATTGTGTTTAATATAAATACGATTCACATTAATATTTAATGTTCAGTGTTTAAAACGCCATAATCTAAATTATAAATTAACAAAAAATGTATTTGACGATGAAGAATGAAGATTTTAAAATGATTTGTTCATAATCGATACAAACAAAATACAAGTAATACTATGAATTATAATAGTATTGTTATAAAAATGGTTTAAAGTTTAGACTGTAGTATATATAATATTATAGTATTAATTACAATTTTAGACATAATTTATATTGCATTTTTGAAAATGAAAAGTGTGTTTTTGTTTAATTAAGGACGTGCATTCTTCTTTGAGGCGCATCATACACTCAAAGTAAACATCGAGTATTTCATTTTATTCTAAGGAATATTAAACAACGTATTAAATTGTATAATAATTATTATTAATCGTAAATGATCAAAAATAATTTGAAATATTTGTTTAAATCTGACGGATACTTTACCTTGACTACGTATTTAGTGAACTAATTATAAAAAACAATGCTGGAATAAGAAATCACTTTCAGGTATAATATGCCGTTTGATGATGTATACAGCACAAAAACGAGAATGTACCCACCTAAATGAACGCCTATGTAAAATTAAATTTTCTACAATTTTGCGTTTGATGTCACATCGGTTAAAACGTAATACTATTATCTTTATATTATTTTTGAAGAGCCTGTCGCATATAGACATAATAGGATTATAACATTGCGCGTCGCACACAACATGCCATACTCAATGCAGAATACACATCATTATAATATATCGTATAGTACGTCGTCAAAGGTTTCAAAGGTTGCGCAAGATAATATCGCGTGTGTTTTTCACAATAATAACAATAATAATAATAATAATGCGGACGAGCGTGCAAAATATAATAGGTAACACGAAACGTTGCTCTTTACGTTATTTTCCTGTCCGATTGCGTTCACTAGAGTCAATATATTATTATTATTATTATTGCAGCAGTCGTGGGACATCAACAATTCATTCTTGAGGAAATCCCGGAGACTCGTTTGAAAGTATTTGATTTGTTGGCTTGCAGTATAATAAATAACACAAACGACACACACCTATAATAATAACACTGTATACACGAGTAAGACTTATGTAGCTGGTTCTGCTGCTCCCTTTGCACTTCCCCCCCCCCCC
>JACXSJ010001025.1:115992-129520 GCA_014851325.1 Pentalonia nigronervosa | reverse complement strand
AATAATATTTAACATTAATCTAAAACGTTCAGTTTTTGAAAACGGAATGGTGACTTCTTTGTTAAGTTATTGAGATGACAAATTACGAATTACAGTAAAGATTTTACCGCCAAGAAATTGTCATGATGATAATACTGACTAAGTACAATACTATTTTGCCAAGTTTTAGTTATATACTTAGATATTTTTAACAGAATAGTTATGTCATGCGCAAATATTGTTGTTTTACTGTAATATTTAATTAACAATAAACATGAATTATTTATCCGGGCAAATGTATAAATTCCTACACGAGACCTAGCAGGTAAAAAATATACATATTATGTTAGTTCCCATACGGTGAAAAAATGATGCATATTCCTCACGATAAAAAAAAATATATGTATACCTAATCAAACTCATGATAAAGTCTTAAAAAAATATAAAAATATCATAATAATGAAACTGATGATGTCTTGAACTAACATAACTAATTTTTTTACTATATATGAACTTACAGATCTCAATTTTATATTCATGTAGAAATTTACAAAAATACTTACACAGTTACACTGTTGCTACTTGATATAGCCTACCTACCTACTATTTATATTTTGTGTACTGCTGTTTGAATCTTTAAAATATTTATTTATTAGATATATTTTTAAAATATAACTTCTTTTACTATTTGATAAATGTCATAAAAAGTCAAGTCCTGAAATAAAAAGTACAGTAGCACACAAAAAATAATTAAAACAAGAATTCTAGATGTCACGCACTACATATTAAACAAATATTACTGTATCTTTTACAACGTTACCTTTGAAGTATCGAATAGAAAAACTAGGTAAAACTAATAAAAGTCTAACTTTTGAAAATAGCTAATAAATAAAATAACTGTCTGATTAAATTTTATAAAACTATATTTGTATAACAATGAAAATAACATTGATTGAAAAAATATAATATTTTTATTTCTCATAAATATTATAGCACATTATACATAACTACCTACTATATTTGAATGATTAGCTTCACTTTAGTTAGACTCAAGTTTGCTTCTGACTAAAATGTCAAACTTAAGAAAAATGCATGTTATGCTTAAAAATTATCTAGATTTCTAATTATGTATCATACACAAACTCTATATGAATCAATGAATCATGTAAACGAAATTTCAAGTATACATTTTAAAGGTCTATCTAAGAAATGTTATTGTCGCAGATCCTTATAAAAAAAATAGATTATTGAGGGTTTTTATCTTCGTTCCCTAGCAATCATGTATAACATTTGCGTCCGTTCCCCAAACTTTTTTCATTAAAGGGCCTTTATTAAAACCTCATAGTAAGCCAAAGTTATATAAATAAATATAATTTTGAATTATAAAATTTATTTTAAATTATGACACAGCTAGAACATAATACATGACATATGCAACAGGCAACACACGACAACGAGTGCATTGCGATAACGATTTAGGATATTACTTTTTTGCCCTTTGTAAATATATTTACATGTTTTACTTAAATTTAAATGTCGATAAATAATAATAATAATAATATACACATTATATAACATCAAATTTAATAATTAAACGACATATACGAAGTATCCATATTATCAATACCTAGTCATCATTATGTTGAAAATATGTGCATTTTTCAACTAGTCATGCTAATGACCTCAATTCTTGGCTCTTATTATAGACTATACAGTTATAATTCTGATGTATTATACGATATATGTAGTTAAATAAGAATTTATTTACTTATAAATTGTAAACGGGTATAAACCCTTTACCTAAGAGATACTAAGTATCTAATATTTAAAAGAACACACAACATTATAATATCAATACATTCTTTATTCCACCCAGAATCTAAAATACTAAAATAATAATTATTAATGTAAATTTCAATGTCTGAATATTTACTTTTGTCATTATGATATTACGTCACAAATGTTATTTTGTTTTTTTTAAAGTGTTATCCAAAATCTAAAATTAAGCATATATAATATGTAATCAAAAATAGAGTGTTAAATATCTAAGTTTATTTTCAAAGAAAATATAAACCAAATCCAAAATCAGTAGACTGTGAAATAATTTTAAATAAATATAATATATTGTACTTAATTATTTACTTTTTAACTACGCAAATTACTCACAATCATTAAGTATTAACTATACATGGTATTAGAGATTTTCCATATGCATGAATTTGAATACAGAAATCAACTTGTGTTGTTAAATATATTATAAATTATAATCGTAAGAAATGTGATCTTATCATAGTGAACTTATTTGAAAAATGATAGAAATTAAAAACTAGATCATCATTATTATCAATTCGCATAAGACAGTAAAATTCCCCGTACGTTTTTTTTAATTCCCCCATTAAATAAAATGACGTAAGGTATAAATAGTCATTTTAACGAGAGCGTTAATCGTTGAGATGATAAAAAATTAAGACAATTTTAGTAAATTAAAGTAATATTTAAGAAGAAGTAAACAATTTTCTGATTTAATTCTTATAAACAATGGGAACATTAGTTGTTCCTATAATATCACTAGTTATTATAGTTAATAATTAGTTATTAAATTTCAAAATCAAATTTTTAAATACTTACGTTGTTTGCGTCTAGGCATGTTGTCAATAATGTGTTGAAGTTTACTCCTAAAATAATACATTTATATTAGTCTTAAAACTCAAACTATAATGTTAAAATAATCATTTTTTAAGTAAAGACATTATGTTATTTTTTATTCAACATATATATTTTATTAGTTGTCTTTAATATTAAAATTTATATTATTAAAATTTCCATTTAACATAGAAATTGTAAATACCACTGTTTATTTTAATATGCTGGAGATATAAGAGGATTATATACATCAAAACCAAGTATACGAGTATATGTCATATAATTTATCATTTATTGAAAAGGAAAAAAATACTGAACACACAAATAGATTAACACAATGCTTTGATAGTTTTTAACAATATCCTTACATTAGATACACAATACTATACATAAGGGTAGGTAAGTCGCAAACGTCTATCTTTGTGTTGTAATATAATAGAAATTTAAACGTCTTCTTATAATAGGTAAAGATAAATGACTGCGAAATTTCAAAAAATTGTATGTATATAAACTCCTCGTTGGCTGGTATTGGAATAGAATAAAAAGACCTGGATGACAACACAGATTATAACTGATTGACTTCCGAAGTTTAATAAAAAGCCAAAGAAAAGTGTTACTGACAACGCAGATCCTTAACCCCATTTTAAATTAAAAAATGTCGAACTAGTCTTTTTGCCCTCAAATATGACGTTTCACTATTAACCTCTAGATCAGAGAATAATCCAACTATTCAAGAAGCTTTATCGTAAGCAACTGCTACAAAAAGCTGTTCCTGGTTTTGGTGCTAGTGACTTTAGCGCTATTTATGTTTTGGATGCTGCGTGTTTGGGTGGCTTTTGCACAAGCCCACGTCAATCCCGAAACTAAAAAGTACCTCTTGCTATGTGGTTTCATGTCACCGAGACAATCAATGCGATGAACATACAATTGATACTAAGTCGGTAATAGATAAAAAAAAATTATGTCGCTCATCGCATTGATTGACAGCAATATTGAAGTAAACACTTATGTTACTTTGGACGAAATCATTAGCACTCACGACGACGATCTAATGACTAATGAAATTGTACAGAGACGAGAAACGACTTAGTTATAAACAGACCAAGCTAACCAAGTTCTTTTCACACCAAATTGAATTATATTTATGTACTCTATATATGTGTTTATTTTAAATATTTATTTAAATATGTATTGATAAAATATTATTACATATATTTTATTAGTACATAATTACAATGTGAGAAAAATGTAATTATGATTGGATAAGTTTAACCGGCACCAAAGCTCTAGAAAAAAAATAGTATACACTATACAAGTACCTATATACTACTAACCTACCTATTACTTTAATACTCTATAATGGATAAAATTATTTTTAATTTTTTAAGTTTTGTTTAGTATTTAAAATGTTGGCATCATTTTACGTTTGACTAACTTTAATTTAGCTTAGTCCTTTAAGTTTAATAAGAATAAAGTAGTTTTTAGTAAATAGTAATATTAAATTTAATGGAGCATTTATAATAGCATTTGTATTTCTATAAAAATAATATTAATTTAGGTACTAGGTATTTAGTTCAAACAGAACAGTATAATTTACATAAAAGACACATCAATAATATTTTTTTTATCTTGATAAAGTAAATACTAAATAGCAGTAACACAATCAGATATTTAGTGATGGGGCATAGTATAAATTGTTTTTAATTTTTGATTTGTATCTGTAATTTAATGTTTATTATTGCTATTAAAATGTACATATATTGAATACCGAATATATTGTATAACTTTATCATTTATATGAATACTCAAAACGGTTCAAGAGGGGTTCAGACATCCCCTCTCCCCTTTAGTTGTGGCACTCGTACTTTTTATTCCTCATACAAAAAATCTTTAATAAATGCAATAAAAATCTAAAAAACTATTCAAATTTGTTACTTGAAGTCAAACTTTTTATTTTTATTATTTTTTTTAATTCTGCATAAGTTTAGTTTAAAAATTATATTTCATGGGAAGAATAAGAATTGATATTCAAAAAATTGGGTTTATTAGTCCTAAACAAACTTCTTGCAAAATTTAAATATGTTTTCAGTTGTTTCATCAAATTACTCTAGCTTTATCGGTACTATGAACAACAGAGATAAAATATAAATAAGATAGACAAAATAAAAGAAGACATTTTCTTAAAAATAGCAATTGGTGTTGAATCCCTTTATTCCTTTATAGATGTTATAATTTTTTATAACTCATATTATTATACTTACACTAGGGAAAATAAAACATATATGATAATGATAGATACCATAATACTATGTATAAAGCAATTATAAATTATTGAATCATTTGTTCTAAAATACAAATTATCTTAAAATCGTATATATCTGCAACCAAACTTACGTGTTTTATTTGTACTTAACTCTATGCCAAGGATACTCGCAAAAATTATTTCAGTAGGTGAAAAAAATATATCCATCCCCTCTGTATTATTGTTCTTATTATTATACTTTGTGTATCAAAATATGTATTGATGTTAAATATTGTAATAGGTAACTTATGCCATATATGCTTATTTTTCCTTTTTTCAACAAATGAAATAATTTGGTACTATAGTTGGATAATTATCAATTTCCAAACAATAATTGTAAATTTTATATCTATAAAATAGTGCTTAGTACGTCGTTTATCTATACACATTAGGTTAGATAAATATAACCATAATCGGTGATAATGTTATAATATTTTGCTCACAATTTTAAAATTCATTATACTACCTACAATAAAACTTAATTATTTCTAAAAATGAATTAATTTTTTTATGAAAATAAGTCCTACCATTTCATATTTTTTAGCTGATATTGTTATAATTTGCAGACACAATTTAGAAAAACTTAGGTATTCAAAGCAAAAAACTTAATAAATACCTTATACAGCTATACATTATATATAATATACATAGGTACTTATGAATTGAAAAGCTTAATTGGATTAATAGATTGTAAGTTAAATGGAAAATAGATTATTTTCTATTCAATATAGATACTAACTAAAAATGAAAAATTGATATAAATTATTATTAACTGCCAAAAATTGGCCCAACTATTGTATACCTACTGTTTAGTGTTTACTTAAAGCGTTAATTCAACTTGTGACCGTATTTTATTTACCTTTTCATAAATTACTTTGCAAAAATAAATAAGAGCTTCCAATTGTATGTTGGCAAGAAACAAAGATACACGGTACCCGTGTAATTTAGCAGAGCTGCCTTAACAGGATAAACAACATTATTTTTAGATTCACATTTTTGAATCGCTATATTTCTACTTGTATAATCTGAATGATTTTATAAGTCTTTGTTTTTTCTTATTGATTATATCGTCGGTTTTTAAATATTATGATAGAGTTACATTACCTTTAATACATTATATAAAGTTAAGTAACTATAATTTAAACAGGTATCTTTTAGAAGTTATACCAATAGTTATTATTATCTATATGGGTTACGGATACTATTTATATTAGACAAGACAAATAGATAGTTGCTATTCATCTGCGTGGTATATACTGTATTTTTAATAATAATATTTGGTACATTAATCAGTACATTGTAAGTAGGAAAATAATATGATCTACGAATACACTGTGTGTAAGCTATTAAAAATTTTCTGTAATAAATCGAGGCAAATTAATGTATACACTTTTAAATTTCGGAATCATATTAAATGAAAATTGGTTATCATTTAATTCTTTATAAACATTCCAATACAATATAGCTTTATAATAATAGGTAAAAATATTACTCTATTTAATTTTTTTTGTACTGTATGATTATTATTTACCTGATAATAAAATAAATAATATTTGTGCTTAGACATATCGTACTTAAATACAAATGCATATAATTAGTAGTAAGTTATTACATACCTAGTGAGGCGTCTTGAAAACAAATATGTTCAAAAGCTGTTCACATTACACTCACTAATACTGATAAAAACTAAAAATATAAATAAACTCAATAACAATTTTACATTTAATTATACAAAATATTAACGTGTATAAACAGATATGTTTATCTAAATAAATTATCAATATAATACCTAATAAATTTTGAAATGTTTATAAGTTTATTTCGCGGAATATTGCGTTTTTGAGCAGCGGTCGACGATTGAGTGGTGCTAATAGCAAATGAGGGCGAATCAAAATATTTTGGTACGAAGCCAAACGTTGGCCAATATTAACCTGACAAATTTAGATTTTATACGTGAATATGTTCGTTTAAAAACGTTTTGTTCTTCAATCAATATCATTTAAATGTATATAGGTATATAATAGTTTGACATTTATTATATGTTTTTTGTAATTTAGGTACCTATATTTACTTACATAGAAAAAAAATAAAACGACAACAGTTTCTCAATATACGCAATGATTAGTTCATATAATATTATAAATATTATAATATATAAACGTATATGCCGTATTGTAAATATAAATAATATATCATTAAATTATAGCTACAAAAATTAAAATTATATATTCATACTAAAATAATAAAATAATAATAATTGTAAACTAGTAGACTTTATTTTAAAATGTACCTATATATCGCATTATAATAATATAGGTGCTACAAAATTGCAAAAAAAAACATGACGGAAAATATAATGCATTAATACATATTATGTAAACAAATTAATTACGTATTATTTTATTCTAATTTCTAACCAAAGTCAAAAAATACAGATGTAATTTTTTTTTATTAATTTTTATATAAATTAAATTACGATGATATGTAATAATTTCAAGTATTAATGAATAATTTGTTTTTATAGAAGTGTAAAATTTAATCTTTTGTAACTGGAAAGTGGAAATTGTGTAAATATAATATGATTAAATATTCAAACTGTATAATATAGGTGCCTACAAATATTTTTTGGGAATATAAATTTGTTTGTTTCTAATGCTCCCGATTTATGTTTTGTATTAAAAAAGCGATAAGCACAAGTCCTTGTAAGCGCAATAGTTAAAACTTGTATATTTATATTATTAAATTAAATTCGGAATAATATAAAATATTTCTTATAGAATATTATTTATTTTTTTTTTAGAAAAATTTACAATCTTTTAGTGGGTAGGTACATAAATGTTGTAGAAAAAATATATGTAATAAAAAAAAACTAATTTAGTTGGACATGCATTTACAAAAATGGAGAAACTCGTTCATTGACAGAACACCAATTTGATAGAATTAAGAAATAAATTTATAAATTTATGTATATACACCAATTCAATTCAGTGAACTGTTATTTTTTATAATGTATTTTTAATTCTTATCTAATTACTATGTATTTTTTTAAATCTTAGAAGTTTATAAAAGTCCAATAGGTTTCTATAGGAGATAGGTATATATTATAAATACATTTAATAATATAAATGGAAGAATGGTAAATATAATTTTGAAAAGTGAAGGACGAGGGTGATAAATAATATGATAAAAATATAAATACTAAAATTGTTTTATACAATTATAAAACTAACAATAGAATTTCTTTTATTTTTATAGTTCCTACCTAATTACAGTTGAACATTTTTAACTCAAAATCGTTGATACCTCGAAATTTTTCCCCGGTCCTTAGAATTTCTTATTCAAAAAATCCTATTTATTTAACTCGAACTTTTTTTCCGGTCCCTTCAACTTCAAATCAACCCAGTCCGACAGTACTAACAATGAATTATTTTATATTTGAACATTCCTTAACAAATAGTAGGTATACACAATAAAAATGCCTATTAAAAAATGTATTGGAGTATAGAATAACACTTTTAATCAAATTATAACGTATGGAATATTTTTTATACTCCAAAATATATGTTAGTATTAAAGTATAAGCTGTGTAAGGCTAGACAGATAACACTGATATATTTAATTATTTTATTTTATTTTACATTTCTATAACTGAAAGCACATTATTACAAAAATATGATTGTTAATTAATTAAGATAATATAATATAATATATTATTAAACATTACACGTGTAATAACAATAAAACTATAGCACTTATACCGACCGTACCAAATGGTAATAAAATAATATAATAATAATAACTTATAGTTTTCAGTTTATTCAATTTTGAAATAATCAGATATAGATTTACCTACTTTCATATTTTCACGTGCTGATTTAATTAATATTACTATATTTGTCACCAGATTATTGTCCGCTGTTTGCCAATTATCTTATAATATTTTCATAAAATAAAATAATATTATGTCATAATAACAAAATTGAAAATTATAAGAAAATATACCTACGAATGTAAGTATAGAATTATAGGTACATATTTATTCTACAAATAGTGTACAAAAAATAATAATGCAATTATTAAAATACACAAAAAATCACTCTGAAATAAATTTATTTCTGAATTGCTCTTTGAAATATCCTCTTAAGCTTTCACACATATTATGTTTAAATGTATATTTGGTATTATACCTTATACATCAAATTAAAGGAAATATTTTATACAACAAAAAGCTAGATAATTAACTAAGCAATAGGATATATTTAAACAAAAAGCATTCCAAGTTATCTATACGATTATTTAGTCAAATATCTAGCCAAAATATACATGAAGAAATCACGCACTTAATCACAATTTTACTGGGAACATAAGTAGCATTATAAATCCTTCCTACCTACTCGTTTAATAAATAATTATATTATTATTTCCGTAAATTAAACTAAAATTATGATAATATAAGCCGTACACACTACAGTACTACACAGTACCTACCTATTTGTCCAATATTTTACCTAACAATAAAAGTAAAAGTCTTACTAAATTTGTTTATAACTATATAATGACTAAGATGATTCTTAATATTATTTCAAACAATAATTTTATTGCTTGTAGTTTTAAATCAACGAGTTCTATTTTTTATTATTAGATTTTATCAAAATATACTATTTAAATTGTTAATTTATTAAAATTTTTTTCGTGGATTATTCGTTGTCTAATTCTGAATAATGCAATATTAAATTATCAGTTTTATTTCTGAAGACTACTTTCTTATATCCGTTGGATGATAATATTTATTGATCAATTCTTGCGTTTACGTTTATACATTTTATTTCTATGATTATGGAGTTTATCCTTGATTTTAAAGCCAAGAGTCATGTTATGGTTTGTTTTCTAAAAATAATATTACTAGGTCAGTGGGTGTAGGTTATATTGAATACTGTGCAATCTACTGTTCACCTGCCTTCATCTTCCGTATACATTATGAATTATATATACATATTATATTAAACAATTAAATTAAATTTGATTAAGGACATTGAAAATTTGTTGGCAAACAATCAATAACATATCATAAAATAATATGGTATCAATACAATCTATATGCAACTAATACCAAGGATAATACTCTAGTCTTTAATTTACAAAAATGTACTCGAATTTTTTAGTTTTACTTTAATGTGTGCTTTATTATTGTATGTGTCTGAAAACACTTTTTGGAGCAGTAAAATCATCAACTTTGAAAATAATTTCAAGAAAGAAATTGCATTTAGTTTGTAATTTGGTAAGTCAAAAAAAAAAAAAATACAAAAAAGCACTTTTCTAAATAAAACTAAAAACTAAAAAAAGTTGAGCAAAATTCCACAAATATTTTTTTATGAAAAAGTAAAAAAGTATTAATCGTAGAAATTTGAAACATCCTATTATTATTTAAATTATTATTTTCTATATTTAATAAAATATTTCAAAATATTTAATCTAAATTTAATTTAACATTTTTGAATTTTTAAGTTTATTTTTTTAGTGTTGATAAAAATTATTAGGCACGGTCGAGAGCTTGAAAATATAATACAAAATTTAAGTTGTTCTTTAAACAATTTAAAAATATTTGAAATACATAAGCGTTTAAAGTTCAAATTTTGACAAAATTCATCAAAAGTACGAAAATTTGCAAATTTAATACGTTTTTTTGCGAGTCGTTCATATTGAAAGCAAAAAAATATATAAAAAAAGAATCAGGGTGATTCACCAAGCATGCTCACTCCTTTTTTTCTTCAATAAGTAGTTATTCAAAACCTAAAAACCTAACCAAAATTTTATTTTTGGAATTTTTAAAATCATGTTTTTATATAATTCGTTTATAAGTTTTTAGAAAAATATTTAAAATTTAAATATTTGTTATGCTTTAAAATGTGATGGATAATGAGCTAGTGATGATAAACTCAAAAATAAATAAAAAATTTAAAAACACATATCGTTGAAAAATCAATACATTCATAGCTCTACTCAAAATGTTATTTATTTTCTGAACAGAAAAAAGGGGGTTTAGGCCGCGAACAGAAAAATGTTGGAAACTGATACAAAATAATAATAATACAAATAATAAAATTATTATTATGGTTATTATTTTTACTAATAATACCATAGGTGAATTAGATACTTAACACTGTACTTATAAAATGCACTCGCTGACCGTTGAAAAAAATTATCAAAATTTGTATTCGTATGTAGAAATTACGTTAATAAACTTCCTAATTTTAACTGTTTTACAGAGAATTATTTTTCGTCTTAAAAAGGAAAGTCTTATTTGATAAAAAGACTACTGACGAAAAGCTAAATTTTTATTAGCTGTTTTAACCATCAGTCAGATTTGACAAAGAAATTAAATAACAAATGATATAATTGATATATTTTCCGATGAAAAAGCTCGGCGTAAACATTATTATTTTATTTAAATTTCCTTTATTCAAATTTAATTACTATATATTAAAATAAATGTTTTATTTTCTTACCTGAAATGTAAAAACTTCAATACGTCTCTGATAAGTACTCTAATAGTACAATAATATGTATTACTAAAAGTTATGCGTAATGCAATAAGTTATTTAGTCCTAAAAATTATAATGCTTTCTGTTTTTTTTTTTTTTGATTTGGCAGAGGTTGTAATTACAGTATACACTTTTGAGTTACACTTACATTATGATCTTAGCTACTTATATATTTATTGAAATTAATTTTAATTATTCGCTTTGCCAACTATAAATATATTTTCTTGTAACTAAAAAAATACACAGTCTTGTTAAAAATCTAAAGGAGAGTTATTGAGTTATTTTATATTATATACAACTTGTAACTCAACGACTGCGACTGTAAAACAACAATAAATAGTTATTTTAGTAAATAAAGTTCCTTATCTATATTATTAGCTTTAATAGTTAAATTAAATCTCTTTAGTCTAGAATTCTAAAATTTGTTTTCTTTATTCTGCTCAATAATTTGCACGTTGTTGAAAATATGAACTGTAATTTTTTCTTTTTATTGTATTATTACACAAATATTACCATTGTAAAATGAAAAATTGGCTGAAAACAAAAATATTTTATCATACCTAATATTAACATATTATTGAAATAAAATAAATTGGGAACCTTATATACTTTTAAGTCGCTTTTATTCAATACAGAATGCGCTTAAATATTTATTGTATACAAATATTAAATAGATACCCGCCATACCCATGTCTAGATATTTAGCCTTTTGTCTTGAAATGTGATGAATATCACAATTAGTAACTATAATACATTTTAGAACATTGTCTATATTATACTATTATTTCTATTCATTTTTGAGTTTTTGCTAGGTAACCGCTTATTATTTAAACTACGCCACTCCACCGATTTAATAAGTTAAATATGCAATTTTAATGGCGTTTTCAGAAAAAATAAAATTTCAAACATTAAATATATTAAATACTAGTCTAAAGTTTAAAGTAACTAACAGTGGTCATTACCATTATTGGTCGTTGTGTATAGTTATGAAATTAATAATTATGTAGAAAAACGATTTTGTGTAAAAAAAACCATGCAACTTCTTAATCTACAGTGATAGTTAAGGTTTAGGCCTAATAAGGAGCAACAATTAAAAAGACAATATTTACTGTGTCGTAGTTTTTATTTTTTTGATAATAATAATAAGTAGGTACAGGACAAAGCTGTTATTAATTTAAAATCTATTATTTTCATGTGTTTTAAACTTAAATAACTTTTTTTTGCATAAATGGTATCTAAAAAAAATAAAAACACTAAGACTCAACAAATAATATTATCGACAGTATCATGTATAAAATTGTGGTATATTTCCAAAACATTTTAAGTGGTAATTAATGGTCTTTTGTGTTTAAATATACCTAATCATAATTGAATGATATAGTGCTATGGTGGCGTAATATCATTGAGTATAGATAGTATCAAAAATCAATGTTAACATTAAGTATAATGTAAATATTAATATTTCAATTGTCACGGGACAGCTGCCATAAGCCGTAGGTACCGAATAAATTCGGATCGGGGATGTGAGTCGCTATACTTTCTGCCTGTCAACTGGCCGTAATTGAAAGCTCTGCTGATCTAGGTTTAATCTAGGCAATCTAGTCTAAAAAACACCAGCAGTCGCGATAAACTGAACTATTAAGTCTTAGGTAGACTAATAAAATATATTATTAATTAAAAGTAGGAATAGACACAGTTAATATTTTTAAATTAAATACTATTTACAATTAAAAATATTAATAATTATTAATACGTAAGATGGGTATAATATGGCAATATGCCATTCAATATACAAACCATAATAATATGTATGTACTATGTACATGTCTATGATTATATACTACGTAGCAGCGCCGGCGGGAAGTTTTGCGGGGCCCAGGGCAGATTTTTTTCATAGGCCCTATAAAAAATTAAGGGGAAAAAATACATTTTTTTCTATTTTACATAACCCCTAAAAAATATTTTATTTTTTATGTACACAATTAAACAAAGTATTAAACGTACACTTTTGAATGTGGATTTATTTTTTAAAACTACAAATATTACAAAATTTACAAACCTA